>CAJFCP010026017.1:178781-203108 GCA_904066005.1 Synergus itoensis | reverse complement strand
TGTAAAAATTTAAATGTACAATGTACAAGTCCAACTGTGCAATCAATGCAATGAAATAATTTCTTTAGTTTACTAGCTAACCATTATTCGTTACATCACCTTTTTAGAGTAAAATTTTAAAAGGTTTTTTTTTATGATTTTTAAAAGATTTCGCAACATTTTAAGGACTTTTCAGGATATTTCGCGGAATTTTAAAGGAATTCATACAATTTTAAAAGATTTTTAAGAACTCTAGTGAATTTTAAGAGAACGCAAGAGATTTTTTATGATTTTTAAAAGATTTTGTGAAATTTCGTGAGATTTCTAATAATTTTATGGAATTTCAATGGATTTTTCTGAATTTAAAAAATTTTATGTAATTTTTGAGAATTTCACGGAATTTAATGATATTTCTAATACTTTTAATGTATTTTAAAGAATAAAAAGGTATTTTGATTGTTATCATAGAATTTTAACGAATTTCAAAAATTTTCTGGGAATTTTGAGAGATTTTCTCAAACTTTAAGCGATTTCGAAGGCTTTTCGTGAAATTTTAAGCTATTTATAAAGGTTTCTGCGTAGGGACTCTGAGTTAGCATTTATGCTATATAGCCATCGGATCTCTTTTATTAACTCACGAGATAAAACGAGAGAATCCGACGCGCTTTTTAGCGTGAAGCTAACTAAGAGTCCTTATGCTGGGATTTTAAGGGATTTTAAATCTTGTCGTTGAATTTCGAGGAATTTCGAAATTTTAAAAGATTTCTGAGAATTTTAAGGGATTTTAAATGTTTTCATTGAATTTCCAAGAATTTTGAGAGAATTCAAGAGACTTTAGTGACTTTTAAAAGACTTTATTGGCATTTTTAAGAATCCTAGGAAATTTTATGAGATTTATAATAATTTTAATGGATTTCAAGAAAGTTTTCTGATTTTTAAAAGATTTTATGGAATTTCAATGAATTTTAAAGGATTTAAAGGGTTTTTAAATGTTATCGTAGAATTTTAAAGAATTTCAAGATGTTTCTGGGAATTTTAAGAGGTTTTCACGAATTTGATCAGATTTTAAGAGATTTTAATGACTTTTAAAATATTTTATAGTATTTAAAAGATTTTTTAAAATTTACAAGGATTTTAAAGGTTTTCGTAAAATTTTAAGGGGAAAAAATAACCATAAAACTGCGAAGAATGGAGGTTCATAATTAAAACCCGGGTGCACAAATAGCTTTATCTAATATAATAGCTTTTAAGATTTCAAAGATACCTCTTTGAAAAATTTCCTTTGAAGTTAATATACAATGTTTGAACATGAAAATTTTCTTTTTGATTTCCTCATAGCTTTTGGATTAAAAAACTATAATTTATAATTAATTTTAAGGGGTAACACCACTGTAGGATTTTCAAAGAATCGATTTATTTTTTTTAGCTTAAACAGTACTTTAGAGTCTTAAAAATAACACCCACTAGGTCCTATAGCGAAAAAAAAGTTTTAACATGCTTAATTTTCAATTTTCCCGAAGCGCCTCGGAGTTTTTATTTAGTATACTCGTCCACCATATTGGATCCTTCATTTTATTTATGAAATTTTTGTTACCGGATTCGTAATCAGAGACCCCAAAAAACCGTGAGTAACAGAATTTGGTCCATTTTATGAACATTTTATTCGGGATTTGGTACCACTTTGCATCTCTCCTCTACGCGTTTTTCTCGAAACGGCTTTTTTCAAACTGAGCGAACCAATTCCTTTAAAACCAATGCGTGAATCGACTTGTAATTTTCACAGTAGCTTCACAAGTATATTCTCTAAAGAAGTACGTAGCCCTTTTTTGATTTGATGTTAATTGCATTTTTTATAAACAATTTACTGCTCCTTTTTTGACAAAAAATTCATACTTTTTTTCAAAAGTGCACCATTTTTACAAAAATCGATATAAAAAAATCCTACGTACTTCTTTAGATATAATAGTATATAATTTTAAAAAATTTTCGTTTCTTTGGTCCAGCTCTCACAGTTTCCCAGAAATTTGTTCGCCCGCGGAGCACCTTTCTGAAAACACTTTGCCGGATATTACCTGTATCGTCGCCATTTTATATGAAAAAAATAATAAAAATTTTTTTTTTCATACTTTCATATGTGTTAAATGAACCCTCTAAAAAGAAATGCTTTTGATTTTCCCATACTCTAAAAATAAATTGTCAAAGTTAGGCGTTTTTATCGGCCGCTAGAGTGGTGTTACCCCTTAAATAATGATAAATAATTGTCCAAAAAGAACAAGGAATAAATTTTCGAATTGCAATTTCAGGGCGACCAAAGCCTACCGTAACATGGTGGCAAGATGGGAAGCTTTTGGACGGCGTCATGGATACTCCAAAAGTAGATGTCCCTTCGACGAAATTCACGGTAAACCAATTATTTCTCGGTAAAGTCACAAGATCACTGTGGGGAAAGAAGCTGGAATGCAGAGCTCAGTCAGGACACATGGGCAAGCCAGTGGTGAAGGAAGTTCCACTCGACATATATCGTACGTCTATAATTTTACTTCTCTTTACACATATTGTTTTATGTACCATAAATCTATAAGAAAAGGATTGCAGCGGACCATAAACTTTCAGCACAGTTCTTTTTGACTGTGAAAGAATATTAGGTACATAGGAAGAAAAAGCTCTGACAAAAGTTTCAGATATAAAAATCCTATCCGAATGAATCGGATGAATTTTGAGAAAATCCAATGTGTGTACCGAATTCAAGTTAAGCCTGTTGGAGCAACGGACAAAAAGTCATTTCGAATATATATAGTTTTTAGGCCGCAAAAATACACGAATTGAAATTTCCTTTTGCCGAGTAGGGTTTCTCGAAGTCAGGAGGGGGGCTAGCTCTCTTTTTTCCGAAAAAACTAATTTGTTTGGCTAAAATAGGAAATTTTCGGCTAACCTAACCTAAAACCTAACCCAAGCCGAAACTTTCCCATTTTAACCAAACAATTCAGTTTTTCTGAAAAAGAGGCAGCAAGCCCCCCTCCTGACTTCGAGAAACCCTACTCGGCAAAAGGAAATTTCAATTCGTGTATTTTTGCGGCCTAAAAACTATATATATTCGAAATGACTTTTTGTCCATTGCTCCAACAGCCTTAATCCGAATGAATTTGAATGAATCCAAAATAAATCCGAATATCTTGGAATTTAATCCGAACCAATTCGAATGAATCAGAATTAATTCGAAAAACTTCAAGTTGGCTCGGTATGGAAGGTTCGCATAAATTAAAAAGATTTAATAATTCCGTAAGAAAGTAACATAAAGTATCTTCGGTCATTTTTCTTTTTCTTCTTTCTTTTCTCACCTCCCTTTTACCAATCAACCACCCTCGTTAAACTTAAAAAACTCTCCCACCTATAGGAACTTTACTCTTTACACTTTACCAACAATTTCCCTGCTTTCCAACTCTTCAAACTATGTCTTGAATGATTCTCTTTGCCGACTCCAAATACAGCACAAGTCCCCATTCCGCTAAAGAACCCACACTTTCTTTCCCTACAGACAGAATTGAATAAGTATGTAACTAAGCTTTTAATAAATATTTTATGACTTCTTGGAAGGTTACCGTTAGCTTGAAATTTTTAAAACAAAAAAAGACAATTTTGTGATCTCTGAGCTATGACCTTTGACCTTTAAAAATTTAACCTTGACCCTTAAGGCCATGTGATACTTTTTCGACGGGTCAGTCAGGTTCAGATATACCAATTGTTTATCCACAAAAATGAATATTTTTTTTTTTTAATTTTTGAACTAAACGGAGTCAATAAACCTCCGTTTCAATGTTTTCTACCATTCTCCAAAATTTTTCGGCAAAATATTCAGTATATAGTGGGAGAATAATTGGTATACCTGGGAAGTTAATAACTTGCTGCTGGATCGTTCGCAACAAAATTAAAATTTTAACTTTTTGTCGTGCCCACAAACAAAGATAGACCATTTCGGTTTCTTTTTATATATATTATTTGCGTTTTTCAAATTATTAGGCTGCAATATTTCGCACTTTTTAAATAAACTTATATAAAGTATAGCGTACCTAACCTCAAAGTGACAAATGCATTACAGATTTTAGTACGAAAGAACTTTTTTTTCATGATTTGAACTAAACGGAGTCAATAAACCTCCGTTTCAATGTTGCTCTATCATTCTCTAAAATTTCTCGGCAAAATATTCATTTTAGTGGGAGAATAATTGGTATAATTGAAAATCAATAAAATCGAAAAATTTTTAAAGTATCACATGGCCTTAACATATGGCTTTTAACCTCTGACGTATGATCTATCTTTTAAGCCTTTAACTTTAACCCGTTATGGTCACTCGGGGTTCATTTGACCCCAGGCGAAGTTTGAGGTCTAATATCTAAAATTTTCTTTAAAAAAATTTTTTTTAGTGTTATATTGCTTATCTCTTTAATTTTACTAATTTCACCAAAACTGCTCACTTCAATCATCAAAATAAATATGGTTTTTTCGACGGATCATTATAAATTATTTTTTTCTTAAAAGTATACTATCTTGCAAGTACAAAACCAAAATATTTCCACTTTATCTCAAAAATTGAATTTTTTATGAATTTTTATGTGAAAAAGTTAAAATTTTCAAAATTTCTTCTTTGTATTTTTTCATTATGGAAAAAATATTTAAAAAGCAAAAAAACTGTTGGGTCTTAAAGAAAGGACCTTAAACTAAGTTTGGTAGAAATTTAAAGTCGTTATATTAAATAGAAGGAGAATGGCAACGGTTTTTCCACGTGGGGTCCATCTGACCCCTTATGACAAACACGTTATTATTCGGAGGTGTGACCACAACGAGTTTATAAACCAAGAACCTTTGACCTAATCTTGACCTACGAACTTTGATTTATAACCCCTTACCCTTGACCTTTGACCTCTGACTTATGAAATGTGGCCTATGACCTTTGAGCTCTTATCTCTAGTCGGTGTTATTTAATGGATTTTAAAATATTATTTTTAAAAAATGTATAAAAACGGAGGTTATTAAACTCTATTTTTATCTAAATAAAAAAACGTTTAGATTACAATGTCTGAGAACATTTTTTTAAAAAGCCTGCAACTGATCAGAAACTTTTGTCAAAGCTTTCAATGGCCACCCTTCCTTGATTATTGTAAGTAATAAAACGAAATCTGATAGCCGAAGTCGAAGGGGATCTCAGTGAATGTCATAGAATCACTCAGCTTAAAAAAATAATACCTCTACACAAGTTTGCTTTTCGAATAAAACCTTCGTCAAGTGAAAAGAATCTAAAAATAGTTGAACGCATTCCAATTGATTCTTTAGTTTCTAAGCACTTCTGCCTGGGACGAGTCGCAAAATCACGTGGAGCAGAAACCTAAAAATATAAGAAGCTAATCATCCCCAACGGAAGAAAAATGAATTCCAGCGAGTTTTAGGGCGGATTTCGTTAACTTCTTTGATGCTCGAGCTTCTGAGAAATATCACAAAAATAACCAAAGCATGTGGCAATTGGACTGTGGGCGATCGGAATTTCCTTTTGAGTCCGTTATTTTTGTCTCTGACAAGAAGAATTCCTGGAGTAATAATGATTTAGTTGAGCCAAAATTCTACACTCCACACATTCTCCTAGTATCCGCTTCCGTTCTTTTTCCATTTTTCTTGAGGAAACGTGAATGAATGGCTTAATTTGATCGTTCTCTTCAATTCGATGTTTCTGTTCAATTGAACAAATCGCGAGGTAGAAGCTAGAGAAGTATTGGAAAGATACAATTACGCTCAATGTCCTACAATACGGATGCTCTCGATTCATGCTATTTTAATCGACAAAGTGATTCTGTTAAAAATTAAATTGTCATTTGCTCTTTAATTCTGGAAATTACACGCTTTATATCGATTTGCAATTCGCTCGGGTCAAAAACGCCATCAAGAAAGTGTTTCGTGGTACCCCAGGGTTCAAAGTTCATGATCTAAAGGTTAAATGTCAACAGGTCACAGGTCATCTATCAGTTCATAAACCCTAGGTCAAACGTCAAAGTTAACGGTCATAAGTCGAAGATCATAGTCACTGACCAATGATTAAAAATCACAAGTCACAGGTCAAGAGACAGAGGTCTTAAGTTCATAAGTCATAGGTCATAGGTTAGATTTTATGAATCAGAATTCATTGATCAAGTCGTAAGTCAACGTATAGGTCAAAGAGCACAGGTTAAAGGGCACGGGTCAAGTCATAGATCATATTAAAGTTCATAAACCCTAGGTCAGAGGTCAAACTTAAATGTCATAGTCATATACCAGTGGTCAAGAATCACAAGTCATAGGTCAAAACCCAGAGGTCTTAAGTCCATAGGTCACAGGTCTCAGGTCAGATTTTATAAATCAGATGTCATTTATCACGTCATAAATCATAGGTTAAAGGTTAAAACACGGATTAAAAGTCATAGTTCAAAATTAAAAGGTCACGGGTCATATATCAGTTCATAAACCCCAGGTCAAAGGTCAAAGTTAAAGAACATAATTCAAAGGTCATCGCTCGAAGGTTATAAGTCACAAGAAAAATTTAACAGATTAGAGGCAATAGGTCATAGGTCAAGGGTCATGGACCAGTAGTCATATTTCGATGTCATAAAATTTGTCTAAACAGTAAATCTATTAAATCTATTGAATCTATTCATCGTATCAAATCGCCACATAAAGAAATTTTATATAGGTGATCAAGTTTCGCAGAAATAATTTCTTGGTTTCCTTTACACTAGCTGTAAAGGAAACCTCTCTTATACCAACTTTGTTCTCTGACATCTATAGAACGCCGAGGTACAAAGCAGAGAAAGTATTCTTCTCTTTTCTACTTTTCTTTTTCTTGACGAATAGCCTCTCTTTGACGACGTCGTTACGTCTACCTCATCAATATTTCTCGAATGTATCCCGAGACCGATCTTTGTACGGAATCCTAATGACATCAACCATCGTTAAGTACGGGACCAATTAAAAAGAAACGCACTGTGCCTACTAATGTTCTCATATCTACTAAATGTTTCATTTTCTGGTAAATTCTTCATTTTTTTTTAACATTTTAGATGTTTACGAGATCTGATCGAACTCATCGATTGGCTGTACAATGTGCGTTAAAATATTTTCGAGCAAGAAGTGGCAAAAATATATATTTTTAGGCGTGGTTTAGAGCGTGGTAAAGGTACCCTCGAAAAGAGTAGGCGTTATGTAAGGGTAGGCGTGGTTTAGGGCGTGGTTTAGGGCGTGGCTAAGGTACTCAATCTAAAAATAGGCGTAGTCTAAACTAGAGATGGGCGATCTCGATTCGATTCTACGAAGATCGATCTTTTTTACTCGATTAATCGATTAAATATCAATATTTTGGCTTTTCGATTAATTGCTTGGATCGATTTTTTTTCTCGATCTTTACGAACGATTCTTCTTTCTCTTTTTTGTTTATTTATTTTATTTTTTAATTATTTATTTTATTTATTTTAGCGTACTTTAACGTTTTTTGTTGTACTCTTACTTGGATATTTAAAAGTTTTCAGAATATATAAGTATACATAAGTATATGTATTATTTTTAGACCATAAGGATGCTTGACACATTGACGTAACTTTGAACTAAAGAGTGGTTTATGAAAGGAGTTTAGTTTAAAATGAGATCAAGGGGTCGACCACGAGAATATCCTTAAAGTGATATACAAAGTAAAAAGATATTAATATTATAAACTTTACAGTACATAATATTTTATATTCATGTCAGAAATTTTATCATAAATAATACTTAAACTGTTATGCTGAGTACAAAGCTATTAATATTATAAACATTATAGTAATACTTCATATTTATGTCAGAAACTTTATCATAAATAATACTTATTGCTTTAGAAATTGTACAAATTAAAAAAATAAAAAAACATTGTTCCTGATTGGAAAATATAGCTTGTTTTTTTAAGCATAATTTCCTTTCTTCAATAATATAGAAATTTTTTTATTTTGATAATTTATATTCACAAAGTTTGCAAGTAACACTTTTATCTCTAAGTGTTATAAAACATTTTAAAAAAAGTATCGATTTTTTAAGATCGATTTGAAAATCGATCTTTTTATCCGATTAATCGATTAAATCGAATCGAGAATTTCAGAATCGATCTTTATGAATCGATTCTTTTCTTTTAAGATCGCCCATCCCTAGTCTAAACTGTGTCTAACGCAAATGATTTTAAAAAGTAGACATAGTTAAGATAGTCAATGAAAGTGTAGGCATGGTCTAAGGTTGTTATCAAAGTGCCCAATAAGAGAGTAGGCGTGGTCTAGGGTGGATTCAGCACGTGGCTAAGTTATATAGTCAAATGCTAGCGGTGGTGAAGTGGCATAATCAAGAATATGGTCAGATATGGTCAAGTATTTGATGAAGGGGCGTGTCCAAACGCATAATTAAATCAAATGGGCGTGGTAAAATTAATGGGCGGAGTTAATAGTGGCTTACGTGAATATGGGCGTGTTTTATGGCGTGACCTAAGGTTTTTATGTGGGAGGGGGTAGAGTGGTATAAATAAAATTATAAAACTGTAAATTTTCTGGGTATTTAAATTTGAAAGCATGAAAAGAACAAATATTAGAACATGATAGAACTGTCACAAAATTTGATCTAAATGACATGAAAGAAAATGTCTTGTCACGCTGAAAAATTCTCAAAGTTTCAAGGGTAAATAAGATTGCTACCGACGAGAGATAGAATTACAGTCTCAGAGTCACGTGTTATACGTAGGTAACGAAACAATCTCGCTAAGTAAGAGGATTCCTCCGGGGCCGAGTCATAACGCTCGTCTTGTTTGGGATTTCTTACTTTTCTCTTCGAGCTGTTATCCACCGTTCGCTATTGAACTTACATACTTTGAAATGTCAGTCGATTGGCCAATGATATAAGTTCACTATTTCCTTTAATCTTCTGAACTTATTTCTAACGAAACATATTAGAAATTTCAATAGTTTTCTACTTTCATCTCGAGTGTAACTTCTTACTTGATATTACCTTCAATTCCTTTGAAATATTTTCAATTCTTTTGAATTTCTTTCAATACTATCTTTAAAAAAACACCTGAGACCTTTACTATCAGGATTAAATTTACTTTCCTTCTTTTTGAATATCATGAAAAATATTGGATTTAGAAGAAAAAGGTGTATAGTTCAGGTCTGGATTTTGAAGAAATACATATCTTTTATTTCGAACTCATTTTGCCGTGAATGTATTAGATTTCGAGAAAAATGAGAAAAGCGAACTTTGAGTGCAAGGTGTTTGATAAGATTTGATTTGATTTCCAGTGAAACCAGCAGTAGTGAAGATCTTCCTTAGCGAGGATCAGATTATCGCTGGAAGGGAATTGACTGCTAGGTGCGAAACTTGGGGAAGTTCACCAGCAGCGAGAATCGTTTGGCGGCTGGGTGGACATGAAATCAGGGGTTCCAATCCATTGACTACTCAGAGAAGTAACTCGACAGTAAGCAAAATCGGTTTGGTTCTCGGCAAGGAAGATGACGGAAGGGAACTGACCTGTAGAGCTGAAAATCCCAGATTTCCCGGTGGTATCCTTGAGGAAACGAGAATAGTGCGCGTTCTCTGTAAGTACCCTGCACCTCCTTTCTTCCTTTTCTTCCGTTTCTTATATTTTTGAATATTACTTCAGAACCCTATTTCACGGTTGATTACTTTTAGGTGTAAGAATTTCTGATAAGATCGGGAACCACGTTTCCAAACCTCAGTAAAAGGTATTTTTTTAAAAGTCGCTGCATTTAAATTTAAATTTACTGCCTCGCTAATATTTTTGGGCGCTATAATTTAAATTTTCTAAAAATAGAGTAATCCGAAATTTTATAAGTAGATTGTAAATGGGAGTTTTAAATTTTCAAATAATAATTGTGCAAATGAAGATAGTAATTGTAAATTTTTATTTGATACTCAATTAACTTTTTAGACTGACTGAAAATCTGAAAAAATGTGCATATTAGTAAATGCTGACGTATTATTTCGAACATCCATAGGTCAAATTAAACAATGTGTAAGCATTTATTCCAAGCCGTTTATGTTTCGTGCCGAAATGCCAAAATGGCGAGCAGACGAACTAGAGTAATCCATTCTCCGCCACATTACGGACGGTAAACTTTGAAATTCCAGTTTCTGCAGACTCGAGCACCATTCAGTTTCCAAAACCACCACCATTTTGAGAGCTTTAACCACTTGAAGTTTCAATATTGCGTAGCAATATTTGGTTTATTTCTTCATAGTTAGTTTCAAAATTAGGGTATTAATAACTAGTAAAACATTTTCATCAAAAAATTGGTTATTTTTGCTCCCATAGTGTGTCGAATATAAACTCTTAATTATATTCTTCCAAGTTATATTTAAACTAATAAAAAGTATCGCGACATTTGGGAAAAATAATAGTCAATATATTGTGGAATACGTTTGTATTATTAATAGATATTACATTATTACAAAGCAGTAACAAGAGCGGCGTCAGGATTTCTGAAGAAGAAGTATTATTTTCACGAAAAAAAAAGTTTCATGTTTTTTGTTTTTTTTTTTTTTACAATAAGCTTGAAAATTATTAAATAATTATGAAATAAATTTTTTATGGTGACACGAAAGATAAAACTATCAACAATTTATTTCCGAATTTTAAACCTATTTCTGACAATAAGTAAACTGAATTGATAGCATGTTCAAATATAATGGGAACGTACCCATACTACGTGACCCGTTTTTCTATCATTTTTTACCCCTCTCCTCCCCCTCGGTGACCACCCGTAGTATATGCCAAGACCCCCCCCCCCTCTAGTCACGTGGTAATTCATAAATATGGTTTTAAATTATTTTTTGCAATCAGAAAGTTAAAAAAAATAATTTGGCTCATATTATTTGTCTTTATTAAGGTAGTTGTGCCGAAATCGAACCTTTCTTACGAATTGTCTAAAATTTTAAAAATGTGTAGAAAATATTGTTATCTAACCATGCTCCAATTTTTAGCTTAATCATGTGTTACTAAAGGCAAATATTTTTTATTATGTTCAGTACTTTTTGCATGGGTCTCTATAGCTAACATGGGCAATCGCCACATTATGAAGTCTAGTATGAAAACGAATCTTACCATTGCGCTAAAAAATTACAGATGTATAGTAAAATATCGTGTGGATTTTATGAAAAAAAATCAAAATTATTGTGCGTTTAGTATAAAAGATATAATATTGTAAAGAATAATATTTCTGTTCTCGCGAGATACATGGCGGGGGTAGGCATTGACAATGTGGCAACACTGTAACACTAATTTTATTTTTCTTGGCTTCACACATAGCTGCAACAGTCTTTAACCATTTATCCAGCACTTTTTTTTTAATAAATTTGCCTTTGTGTTTTAATTGAGATGACATTTTGACGATTTAGACAATACTGTTTTGAGGTTATAAAACGCATCAACACAATTTTCTCTGAGAATGAAATTGCGGTGTTACCAATATCGTTGCCATACGAAATGTGACTGCGAATGTGTGTATACGTATATAGGACGCTTCTATGTGATTGTACAATCCCAGTCAAAATTTTTGACCAATGGTTAGTTGTCGCGAGACAACTACCTTAATATGTGACGTGCGCCGAAGAAAGAGAAGTTACTCGAAAAAATCGATTTCAAAGTTTTTACACATTTCGATAGTTTTTGAGTTGCTCTTTTTAATGAAATCATCGAAAAAATTTTCCGAGCGTTATTATTGCTAATAATTGGGTTGTTAGGTATTGAGTTCTATATACCGACCATATATGTATCAGGTCGACTTCATACGCTCGCCCTGAAAAATCTCATTATTTCGAGTAACCTCCCTTTCTTCGGCGCACGTCACATATGGTGACGCCAAGAGTGACGCTAATATACAATTATAAGTTAAAAAAATATTATCACGAAGAAAAAACTTTAAAAACATATTGTAATTGACTACTTGACGAAGACTTAAGCTCCCTCCCACCCCTCTGTGACCAAGCGTAGTATTTTGAAGATCCCCCCCTCCCCTAAACTGGTCACGTAGTATGGGTACGTTCCCTAACCAGACTTTATTCAACAATGATTGGGATTAATCAAATAAATATGTAAATGCATTTTGGACCTTTGAGGGTACTTAAAATTGTGTACCCTTTATTTTCCAAACAATAATTCTAACAAATCATTCTACTTCCTTGATTCAAATTTCAACCAAAAACCTCCTTCAGGAAATAGAACAATGGTAGTCTTTTTAAATTTCAAAGGCACAGAAGTTTTAGAACAAATCTTTAAATTGCACCGTGACAGAAGATGGAATAATATAACTTTTATTTTCATCAGAGCAAATCTTTTTCCTAAGCACATTCGTGGTCCAATTCCAAACGGGATGAAAGGAGTTACATTAACGTTGACTTTACTCTCGCCGAGAAATCTTTCAGGATCAAATTTTTCCGGATTTTTATAGTAAGTCGAATCACGGTGGAGAGAGAAAACAGGAATCCAAATATTGGTACCGGGCTGTAAAGTTATTGGCTCTCCTCCAGGTAGAGGTGGAGGAAGCTCAAATTTGTTTTTGCAAATTCTATCGAAGAGAACTCCTCCTGGATAAAGCCTCATACTTTCATTTATCACTGCATCCAAATATTCCATATTATTAATATCACTATACGTTGGTTCGCCCTTACAATTTTCTAAAACAGAGTCAATTTCTTTCTGGAGTCGAATCTGCACATCTGAATTTACCGCAATTTCATGAACTGTGAAACAAAGTTGCGAAGACACAGTCTCTAAGCCTCCAAAGAAAAACATAAAAGCGCCGGCCGTAATTTCTTGATTGGTTAACTGTCTACCTAAACTGTTCTTGTCTTTGACTTCCATCATCATCTGCAGAAAATCTGGTCGAGTGATACCTTTTTCCCTTCTTGTTGCAATATTTGTAGTGATCACACTCATGAGGAAGCGATTTATGCTATCACTAATAATTCTCACTCCCAAAAGACGAGAAATCCGCCTAAAATTTTTGACCAAGAAAAACTTTAGGGATAAAACACCTTCAAAATCTGTAGCCTTTCGACCCGCGACGTATAATTCGTTTTTCGGTTCCTTCATTGAATTGATACTGACACCAAAAGCGCAGCTAGAAATTATATCAGCGGTAACTTTGGTGAAAATGTCTTTTAGGTCTTCGATGTGATCTTTCTCCTTGCATCGTTCAAGAATAACATTTGTAAAATTTACTGCGCATTCTGTAGTTAGATGGAACATGATCTTCATCTTGCTGGAAGTGTAAAAAGGACTAAATATGGCCCTCATCTCTCGCCAATCGTCGCCTTTCAATGAAAAAAGGCCCCTCCCGAAAAGTGGGTCTCGTTCTATATCAGTAAATCCTCGATGATCAGGAAAACTGTCGAAATTCTTTATAGTGATTGACTTGATGATTTCCTGGTCGCGAAGCACCACAATTGGGATTTGAAAGTCGTAGAGACCAAAATATTTCGCAGGAGCGTATTTCTGGTACATTTTATGGATAATTTGGGTCACATTGCCCCTTGCAAATAAACAGGGACTCATATTACCCAATATAGGCAAGGGCGACTCATGTGGTATTTTGAGTTGCTCAAATAAATTTTTTCTCTTGAAAATGTAGTACCAAAGTACAATGGTCAAAACAATGAGAATTGATGTCCATGTATCCATCGTAAAGGATGAGTTTGGAAAATTTTGGAGAACGAATTTGTGATCACTAGCTTTGCGTTCCAGAGCAAAATGATTACTGTCAACCTAAAATTCATTCTACAATTTCTACAAAATATTTTTTCCGCAAGCGATTATTTCTAATCGCCTGTACATTTATCTTATGCATGTACATTGTAGACATTGTACAAGACATTATGCGTACATTATATAAGACATAGTCTTATGAAACTGAAATTAAAAAAAAAAAAAGAAACACCTGTATACCTCATATAGAAATCGAATATTTGTTGAACAATAAGTTTCTGATTTGGTCCACTGTAGGGATGAGCGATCTTAAAAAAAAAGAATCGATTCTAAAAGATCGATTCTGAAATTCTCGATTCGATTTAATCGATTAATCGGATAAAAAGATCGATTTTTTAATCGATCTTCAAAAATCGATACGTTTTTTTTAAATGTTTTATAACACTTAGAAATAAAAGTGATACTTGCAAATTTTGTGGATATAAATTATCAAAATAAAAAAATTTCTATATTATTAAAGAAAGGAAATTATGCTTAAAAAAACAAGCTATATTTTCCAATCAGGAACAATGTTTTTTATTTTTTTAAATTGTAAAATTTCTAAAGCAATAAGTATTATTTATGATAAAATTTCTGACATACATAAATATAAAATATTATTTACTGTAAAGTTTATAATATTACTCTATCAATCTGAATTAGTAAGAAGTTACTAATGAAATAGTGTCGATTCGTTTACTAATTCACTTTAGTGAGCATTTTTACTATCAAAAAATTAAAAACTACTAATTTGAAGTAAAAAATTATTAATTCATTCAGTAAGGCTCACTAATTGATTTAGTTACCCTTACTAAATGAATTAGTTGTTTTTTACTATGAATTAGTAGTTTTTAATTAATTGATAGTAAAAATGCTTACTAAAGTGAATTAGTAAACGAATCGGCACTAATCATTAGTAATTTCTTACTAATTCATATTGAGAGAGAAATATCTTTGTACTTTGTATATCACTTTAAGGATATTTCGTGGTCGACCCCTTGATCTCACTTTATACTAAACTGCTTTTATAAACCACTCAAAAAAAAAAGAAAGGAGAATCGTTCGTAAAGATCGAGAAAAAAATCGATTTGTCTCATTCTCTTCGTTTTGTAATGCAGAAAAAATTGCACGAAAATTTACAGTTCCAGCTGTAATTTCTATATATAGAAAGAGACCAGTTCTCTGCCATTTCTGCATTAAAAAACGAAGAGAATGAGACCACATTGACTAAAAAATAAAATTTATTCAGTTCAATATAAGGATTTTTATAAAACCATTTTTTTGTGTTTTTTTTTAATTATCTCAGAAACTATATGAGATATCAAAAAAACAAAAAAACCAATGGATTCTGCGTTAAAAAACGCATCGAAATCATGTCTTGTTTTGCGTGAAAAAAATTTCTTCACCTTTTTATCACACGATTTGTGATTTTTCAAAAAAATTTTTAACTCAAAAAATCTCAAAAACTACCATGAAAATGATATATCTCATTCCAATCCCACATAGATTCTATTTTTTTGACCAGTGTTATATCAAATAGAGAGAAAGAATTATCTACAGTCGATTTCGTTGAAAGAATAAAATTCATCGGTTAAAAACTGGCTTCAAATAAAAAAATTATTTGAAAAAACAATCCCTTTTAAAAATTGGCTTTGAAAAATCTCTTTAGAATTTAATCAATCGTAGTGTAAACAAAAAAGTAAAAAGCGGATGAAAATGTAAAACCTTATTATTTGTCGAGAGGTAGATTTTTTTTTCCACAGTGAATTACAAAAATATATGAATTTAAACGTAAAAAAAATGTAAAGCTGTATATTGGGATGAAAGATTACAATTGTGGCATTTGAAAGAATATTAGCTGATAAAATTTATCTTTGACACATTGGATTTCAACTCATTAACTTTGTGGTCATCATACGTCTTTAATGGCTATTTCAAAGCCGTTTCCGTTTGTTTAAAGACCATTGGAAAATGGCTGCCATAAATTACCGTCGATTAGTTCCAAACAATAGAGTCAGAAAATGGAAAGAACGTTCAGACTAGGTACTTTCGTCTTATCGACTGATTCATAAATCTAGTAAACGTTGAAGTAAAGCTCTGCGAACTACACACAAGTATCTTAAATACCTACCTGCGATATGTTATTTACTTTGCGTAAAACTCGATAAGGGAATTTGGACAAGTGACATTGTTCTCCATTATAATGTGTCTAGATCCATCCTTCACGTCTTCCTAGACGAATTTGGTCGCCAAACTTTATTTACAACTGTATAGGACGATGGAATTGTGGATGTGGTAAATTTAGAGATAAGCCCCTAAGGGGGCGAACTGCGGATCTAAATGAAAGTTCGTGGTGAAGCGACCAACAAGTATATCGTCAACCCCATAGTGCAATGTCGTGTCAAGCTGGTATGTTCGTAAATGAGTTAGAAGCTGCCGAGTCTTGTCTTCCAGTCCCCAGGTTCGGTTGTCTTTGTATATGTGTCACATCAATAAGATCATCTCAAATCAAATAATCTTAGAAGCTCCTACAAGTAGATATAATATAACTTTCATATATTTCCACACAATGTTATTTTTCCATTTTGTTCATTCTTTATAGGTCTAGCAAAAATATTTTCCGTAGCATGAAAGGTGAAAGGTCAAGGGTCAAAGGTCATAAGTTAGAGATGTTCTTAGAGGTCATATGTCCGGGGTCAAAGGTCATAGGTCATATGTCAAGGTCATATGTTCATAGGTCCAGAGTCATAAGTAAAGTGACCTTAGTATCATTGACATTGGTCATACGACATAACTTATGTCCTTATATATGACCTTAGAGGTCTGGGGTTAAAGGTTATGGTTCATATGTTCATAGGTCATGGGTTATAAGTGGTAATCTTAATGTCATAGATCATAAGAGATGAATTATAAGTGACCTTAGAGATCATAGATCCGGGGTCAAATGTCGTACGTTCATAGGTTAAAGGTCAAAGGTCGTAGATTCACAGGTCAAGGATCAAAGGTCATAGATCCAGGATCATAATTTGGTGTGACCTTAGTGTGATTGCCATTGGTTATAAGATGTAAGTTAGAAAAGACCTTAGAGGTCATAGAAATTTAAAAAAGAAAACATTCGAACTGGAGTAGAATTCTTGTTATGAGTTTCACAAAGATAATATTGGAAATTGAACCTATAAAGATGAAGTTAAAGCTTGACTAGGGGATTTTAGTGGATCGATTAGCCTCATCGACATTCCGAAGACGCTAGCCTCATTCCATAATCCACTTCCATCGATTCCGATGGATTAGAGACTATCTTACTATCGCAGCAGGCGATTCTGTAAGAGAAAATGCAACCGAGCAACCAACTACCCTTATTGAACTATGCAGTTAATTACTATGTAAAGTTGCTTGTCCCTCTACATATATTTGTCCTGTAATTATCGCTATCCACCGCAATGCAGCTAATTGTGCGTGGGAAATTATTATCGTTTAACTGTAATACCCTACTCAATGTAGTCTGTAATTACACTATTTACATAATGGGACGCAATAATGTTCAATAATATTTGTAATTGATTGAAATTATCAATTAAGAATATCTATTTGTCTATCTTGGATTCCGTAAGATAAAGTTTAGAAAAAAATTTTTAGAATATGAAAAAATTGATATGCAAATTTTTTGATTGCATGTAATTCTTTCATAAGAATGTAAAAAATAACTATAGGTATACGAAGATATTGTCATATTATTTTTTATCAAATTATTTATTCAATCAAAAATAATTAGAATTAAATTTAAAAACTACGATTAAAACGAAAACTACTCATCCTCTAGAAAAATGGCCAAAGGAGAACTTGTAGATCTTTTTAAGAACAATAATTATGTTTCTTTCTGGAGAATAAGCCGCATGCGCTAGTATGCAACTGAACGCCGCGATCGTTTCCCTGATCGTTTTCCCATTTCACAAGTGATTTTTCGATTTTCTTGCTGCCTTTCATTCAGTTCATGCAGAACCCATATTCCCTCTTTCTGAATCTTTCCCATAGCTTTCAAACGAATGGAGACGGCTTTCTGCGTCGTATTCAATTGATCCGCGAGTTTTTGTTGAGTTTGAGTATCATTTTCATCTAATATATAGTAGTCTGGCAATTCGTTGTCTGCAAACTTTTTAGGTGGTTTTCCACGCTCTTCATTTCTTACGTCAAAATCACCATTTTTGAATTTTTTTAACTACTCGAAACACTATGTTTTACCAAAAGCATGTTCTCCGTCAGCTTCGACAAGCATTTGATGTGACTCTGCAGCATTGTCTTCAAATGATAACAGAAAACCAATGCTGTCCGCAAATCATAGTTTGTAGCATGGATATATCGTAGGCACAAAACTCAACATGTTTTAGGTTATAAAAAAATATACTGGTATATGGACCTTGTGTTGTTGTATGTTAAGAATCTTCGTCAGCTGTTAGAGGGAGATGATGGCGCTGCAGAAGCGGTCTTACGGTCCCTAAACTGATGGCAAGCACCATCTATAGGGAAATTCCGGTTTCATCACGCAGAAAAATGAATCTGTTAAAGTTACAGATTCAGATCTGTTGGACATTTCTGCTATTTTAACAGATAAAATCTGTTACTATAACAGATAAAATCTGTTAATTAGACGTATGCATTTTGTCGGATATGTCGAAAACCGACATTCGATCCGTGTCTCCGTCGGATCGGATTTTTCGATTCGATTGGCGTGTCTGTCGAATGTCGAAAACCGACATTCGACCCGTGTACCCGTCGGATCGGATTTTTCGATTCGACTGGCGCGTTCGTTGAATGTCGGTTTTCGACATTCGACGGACGCGCCAAACGAATCGAAAAATCCGATCCGAAAATGAACGCACGTCGAATCGAAAATGCTATGTTCGATCCGAAAAAATTCCAGACTTAAACAGAAACACTCTCGCTTCACGCTCGATATTTGCTTTAAATCTCATCTAAACCTCACGCTTCGCGCTCGGTTCGTTTCGCGATATAATAAGTACAAATAAGTAGTGAACATTTGAACAAGTTTCAGTATATATATATATATATATATATATATACTATTATAATTATAAAAAGTATAATATAAAGTATACTTATTCAAGTAAAAATTAACGACAAGTTTCTCTTTATTTTTGGACTATATATAATTATATAGGTCACGTAATATTAATCATCAGATTGACACAGTATTGTCTTCATGTCTCTCTAGATCTGCAATCTGCATTCTACATGCATTGGTTTAGATTTTTAGAATTATAATTTTAAATTAAAAACTTAAAATGCCTTTTGTCAGTCACTTATTGGATTTTTGACAATTTAAGGTCGACCGATCGAATCGAAAAAACCGATTCGAAGGGGGCACGGATTGAATGCTGTCGGTTTTCGACATTTGACGGACGCTCAAATCGAATCGAAAGAACCGATCCGACGACGTGGGCTCGGTTTCAATGTCGGTTTTCGATATTCGACGGACACGCCAATCGAATCGAAAAATCCGATCCGACGGGGGCACGGATCGAATGTCAGTTTTTCGACATTCGACGTGCGTCCAATGTCGGATCGAAGTCGGATCAAATTTTTTTGCACACGTCTACTGTTAATCTTACAACTCTATCTGTAAAATTTACAGAAATGCTTCTGTTAGAGTCATCTGCTAACATAGCAGAAAGAATCTGTTATATTTACAGATAAAAAACTGCTGATTTGGAGGGATGAAAATTTGTAAATTTAACAGAAGAAATCTGTAAATTTTACAGATTTAGTCCGTTGCATTTAATATTTGTGTATGACTGAGTGCATTGTGGAAAAATGTGGCCGAGTCGAAATATAGATTCTCTGTTGATGCTCCATAGTGCTTAATAAATCCTAGTTTGGTTCTCTTTAGGCCTCGACATCCTCGTTTAGTTCTCTTAGGTCCTATTTAGTACTCTTTTGATCCTTTTTGTTCTCTTTGCAATTTTCGTAGGATTTTCTAAGTCCTCATTTAGGTCTCTAAGGTCCTACTGAGTCTTATTTTAATCCTCTTTAGCCTAATTGAATTTTTGTAGAATTTTCTAAGTCCTCATTCAAACCTCCATTTTCTCTCTGTATTAGTCTCAAAATGTAAAATTATTAATGACAATTAATAGTTATAATTATTCACTATTTTTTAATATTTAATAATGTCATAGAGATTGATTATCTACATTCTAATAAATTATATAAAAATCAATGCACGAAAAAAAAAGGTATGGTTGGGCCAACCATATATATTGATAAATATGGCACATCCATATTATATGGTTGCAGCAACCATAGAATAGTTGCAGTAACCATATAATAGTTGCAGGAACCATATAATAGTTGCAGGAACCATATGCCTATGGTTGCTGCAACCATATAATATGGATGTGCCATATTTATCAATATATATGGTTGGCCCAACCATACCTTTTTTTCCGTGTGGATATTAATTTCCTACGCTATTCAAAAACTAACAGGAAATCGTTACTTGAAAATCTTATATAAAAATAGTTCATGCTGGTAGTTCTCTAATTTTATATTAATTATAATCCAGATATTATATTAATTATAATCCAGATATTGAAGTGCTAATATTTTTATTCAAGCTCTTTTTTGTTGATTAGTAATCTAATGTACACAGTGTTATCTATGTTCATGTATATATACAAAGTTACAAACTGACGTAAGATTTTGAATCGGAACAGCGATTGTATTTTCAACGACTTCACATTGTTGTAAAAATGACGCAAGCGCATTAGAATATATATCAAATTTAATGGAGGACCTAAGAGGCTGTAACGTTGCTTTCACTAAATCCTCTTTTAGTCCTCGAAACATGTAAAAGTGGAAATTTGCGCATATTTTGAGGACTTAATTAGGACTTAGAATATATTGAAATAAATCCTCTTTTGATCCTCCTAAGTTCTCGAATTTAGAGAATTTGGAGGATAAAAGGAAAACCTATATTTCGACTCGGGAGACACCATCTCGTGATTTAGGATAATGGTTAAGGTCGTGGACTATCGGCCCATAGGTCGTGCGTACGATTCCCCCCAGCGTTGCGTGCGAAATTTTATTTGTTATACATATATATGCGTTAAAAGTTACAAATATCGATTGGCTATAAGTATATCCATACGAATAAACCATGTTCCTACTTAATAATTGTTTCTAAGGCATTTATTTTTATGTTTGAAAGTACAAAAAATCTGTAAATGTAAAATTTACAATTTTTATCTGTAGAATTTACAGATTTTATCTGTAGATTCTACATATTTTATCTGTAGAATTTACAGATCTTATCTGTAGATTCAACAAATTTTATCTGTAAATTCAAAAGATTTGTCTAACAAAAATTTTCTGTAGAATCTACATAAATAATCTGCTGTCCCTATTCCAGCATATTAAATCTTTAAATTCTACAGATACAGGGGTTAGAAATGGGATTTAGAAAATGAGGTTGAAAGAAGGTTAAGATGAAGGGGTTGAAAAAGAGTTTTAAAAAGGTAAAGGATGGAAATTAGGGATGGAAGAGGGAAAAGAAGTTGGAAAAAGGTGTTTGGAAAAGATGGTTGGATGAGGGGGTGGAGAAAAGTGGGTGGAAAAGGAGGTATTAAAATAGATTTAAAAAATTTGTTTTGAAAACGGATTTGGAAAAAGTATTTGGAAAACGAAGTTGCAAACGGCATTTGAAAAAAATGTATAGACTTATTTTATTCGAGAATAGTTAAAGAAAGGAGTGAATTAGAATATATTTATACTACATAAGAGAAAGATCGAAGGTTGTAAATTAGTATAGCTGTAGTGGCTAAATTAATGAGTAAATGGACAAACAATGGTGTATATCCGATTGTACAACGAGTCAAACACGTAGAAAGTTGAGTTGAACTACCTACGAGTTGAATAGAGATTGGTTAGTTGGTTAGGGATCTCAAATCCAAGCTGATCAGAGTTTGGGATGACTATTTGCATTCTGTTCGATAGCTTCATTCCAGCATTTCTCAAGACGCAACTTATCCCCATTGCAATCAAGCATATATACACTAACAAAACTGTTTTGTGGAATCAACAAAACATATATATGTACTTTAATTGGTCTTTAATTCATAAACGAGCAGATAGTTTGATGAGTTCTATATCAGAATGAATGAAATAAAACTCTTCATAAATTACATTTCTCAATATCGAAGCTCTGGGATATTTTAAGTGTCGACGGATTTCTCATATTGGGGTGTGAGAAAGCTCTCGAGATAAATCGGAACTCTTGCGATAAGCGAAGAAATATGAAAAATCACGCCGAAGAAAGAAGGAAAATGATATTGGGAGTATCTCAGCTTGAAAAGAACCGCGAAGTTTCCCCGCGCGAAACGTACTTTTTATGGAGTTTTGTAAAGACCAGTAAAAGGAGCCAAGATCCGTAATCTCAAGTCGTAAGAGAACGACGAGGTTAGTTGGCGGAAATAGGTGGAAAGGGGTTATGAGGATGGGGGTGGGGTGCAGTGAACTCCCTCGATAGATCTTGATCTTTTATTTCCCTCGCCGAAACTAGGATGAAATGGTTTTAATTAAGAACATCTATATATACTATACATATATATAAGTATATATAAGAAGAATAAAACGGAAAAAGAGCCACCGCAGCCGATTCTCATCGGAAGTTTCAACAACTTGATGGAATACTGGACCCGCTACATGAGGATTCACCGGAGATTGCTAACTTAATAATGGCAGAGACAGAGGCATAAATAGCGACTATCTTACTCTTAATAAATCAAATTTTTTAATAATCAATATCTGCCAATATAAGTCAGAAATTAGAAAATATCAATAATAAATCCAGTAATTGAATTAAATTAAAGGCAATAGTAAAATAGAATGCGGAAGGTCAGAGGTCAAAGATCTAGGTTCAAATATGAAACGTAGACAATAAGAGCAAAAATTTGTATATGATTTTTATTATACATCATTAACTGTTTTCATTTCACAATTAAAAATTATATTACGAGCCACTGGAATGGAGAAATGATTGTTTGTTAAGCCAATCTTTTTAGAGCCAAACCTCAAAAATGACATTGAACGATGAACGGGAGAGGATCCATCAAACCCGTTATTCCACATTACTCAAGAAAAAGTTTTCCCATCTCTGACGTACAGTTTTATCGCAGAGCGTACTTTAATCTTTTTCTTTGCTTCTTTCTTTTACAGACGCTCCAGTTGCCGTAGCCCACCTGGCCACGGGTTACTTTCTGGACACCCTCAGGGAAGGAGACGATCTGAAATTGGCTTGCGACGCCCAGAGCAACCCCCCGCCGACCAGCATCGTATGGTATCAAGACGTAAGTCCACCTTTCATGTTCTAACATAGCAGAAGGTAATCTCCTTTTAACTCGGTTCAGATGAATTTGAAAATCGATTCTTTCTCGGATACTTCGTAGTCCTTACTTTCATAATGGTATTATCCACAGAGGGAAATTTCATATTCTTTTTCATAAATTGAACACTCGATTGGAACTTTCTTTCTTTAAAACTAAAATTATTTTTTGATTCTTTTGCAACCTTCTTTGACTTTTTTAGAATATTACATATATTGAATAGATTTGAATATTTTTGATTTAAAAAAATATCCTATTGAATATTCTTTTGAGTTCTTAATTGCATTCTTCTTTCTATCAAAGAAAAAAATATACATACAGAAATTGAAAGAAGCTTTTAAAATCAAGCTTGAGGAATGTTAGCCTTCGGAATCTCGTTGTCTTTGAAAAGCTACTCTGTATTCGCGATGAGAACGAGGCTAAAGTCTTGTCGGAAACGTAAAGTTCGTTTCGTGTACCTTGTTAAGGTTCCTGCAACCGGAGCCTTAATTCCCTCCGTATCGATCATACGGATCACCGCTTCCGGTCGGCACTAATCCATTCGAGATCCGGTAACGACCCGCGCTCCAATAGTATAACGTCTCTTCGAAAAGTTTCCTAAACGCCCATCGCAACTCGACTTCTGCAACAAATAAGATTATCCGAAGGAAAAAACAACATCTCATGTCGCGTCGGAAGGAAACGAGCCGACGAAGTTGCCAATTCGTTGATTTTATCTTCCAAACTGGAGATTCTGGAACGCCGCATGCTTCGAGGGATGTTTAGTCGAATTCTGAAAGAAAGATAATAGCGACCAAGTCAGCAATTTATTTTTTTTTCAACAACTCTCATTTTAGGAAACAAATCGAAATAAGACATCTCTGTGTATCAAAACCACGGTCGTATACACAGGTCCAGAATGACTGGTGGTGGGGGTGACTCGCGCTTTGTCAAGATTTGAGCTTCGAAAAGTAGCCAAGCATAGAGCATGATGATCGAAAAGTGTATGGTTTGTTTACATCCCGTGCAGAAATCTTGATGTGGGCCTAGTAGGGTTCTGGTCAGTTTCCCCTACTTCTGATGTGGCCCTGGTCAGTAAAACTGGTTAGAACCTGACAAGGGTGTAACGCTGTAACTCGCCTATGTAGGGGAAACTAGTCAGGGCCTTGTCAGCTTTTCTAGTGAAAG
>CAJFCP010026017.1:155757-178381 GCA_904066005.1 Synergus itoensis | reverse complement strand
ATAATCCACAATATTAGAATTTATAATCCAAGCAGGTATTAAAATTTTTACAAACACTAAGATTTTAATCAACAGTTTACACAATCTAAAGCAAAGAATATCACTTACCAATTCTGATAATAATAATTCTAGAATTTTTCGTATTGAACTTCACTTACGTTGCTTGTGGTAGTTTGACTTTGAAGTGTTAGGTTATAAATTCACATCGGGTCCCATTGTAAATTTTGTATTTTATTAATGATAAAGGGATTTATCTATTTACTTCTCCTCCTAAAATCGGATTCCAATGTACGAATTTATTGATAACTAATTAACCAATGGCTCAGTCGAAAAGTCCGAGACAAAACGTTCACGTATTTGAGAAAAGAGCGAAACATCCATATCCGCCATGATACTTAATGGGCGTTTATTATCTTCAGATGTTATGAATTAATTGCTGAAGATTATAAAAATCTAACATCTCGAGATTATGTTTAATAATATCTTTATATATTAGGTAAAACTTATAGATCATAAACATTAACATATTTTATATTACCGGATACTATCCTTTAGTTTTAGCATTCAGGTTTTATGATCTATTTTTCTCAGTGTGGAATTTGATTAGATTTCTAAGGATTTTAAGAAATTTTAAGTGTTAAGATATTCCAAGAGGTTTTTAGGAATTTTTTAGAGATTTTTGCGAATTTTAAAGGATTTCGAAGGTTTTCGTGAAATTTTTTTGTGCTAGTTTGTTTTTTTTTCATTCAAGATAGGAAAGCAAACGCGTCAGCCTCGTATTTAACAATAGATATTCTAATTCTAAGTTATATAATGTAGTTAATATAACAACTTTTTTGCTATCTCTCAGTTTAAATAACTTGTTAAACGTTCTTACTTTGTATGAAGGTTGCGAAAAGTGATAAAAAATATTTAACGTTTAAAAAATGTAAGTTTTTACCGATTTCAAGAGAATAATTTTTTGAAAATCAAATGGTTAAAATCAATGGATAAGTATCCATATATCTATCTATATCTATATCTCTTATACATTTATCTATATTATGTATCTATAAGTGTCTATATCAATATTTTATAAATTACTACACTTTAAAGAAATATGAAATATCATAAAAAATAACATTTAAAAATAAAGTACATGCCTCGTTTTCTTAAATATTCGATCTTTAAATTTAAATTTTTTTGAATTTCTTCGAAAGTGAATTCAAAGTTAATTCTAGTAATTTATGACAATTCAACAGAATTCAATGCAATTACTTGGAATTCAATTGAAATCATTGAAATGCAATGGAATCCTTTGGAATTCATGGAAATTCAATGAAATTTAAATCAATTAATTGGAATTCAATGGAGTTTACGGGAATTCATTGAAATTAATTGCCGTTCAAGGAAATTCATAGATATTCACCTGAATTAAAGGGAATTCATTTGAACCTTCCTAAATACGTTTTAAATTCCTGAAAATTCTCTTGAGTTAAGGTGAAATCTTTTAATTTAAAAAAAAGGAACAGCTAAGTCCCATTTCATGGTGCGGCTTAAATATTAATTTAAATTACATTTTTCGTGGAAATTTGTATTTTAAAGTGCCTCGCGAAGAAAAGTCGGTCAGGTTTTGCAATTCCTTGCATTTCAGAAGTTTCTTTTCTGGTTAATGTCTCTGGGTAGTATACATATTTATTACTCTGGAGCCAGTACATTGTGGTAGTTCAGTTTACCTAACCCAATCTCGTGCGGACAGTGCCCATATTTCTTGCGAAACTATCCACCCATTAAGGGAAATCATTAATGTCACTGAGGTCAAAGATAAGATATCATTATAACCTTAGAGCCAAATAAACTACTAGACTTTAAAATAATCGTGATATTGATTTAAGCAGGATAAAAATATTGTAGTATCTCAGAATACATCAGCCAATGATTTTAAAATGATTTTGTTTTATATATATAGTATAACTAGCAAAAATAACGCACGATTAGTTTCTTAGTCAATCAACACTTTTAATTAAATAAATCAAACCTTATTTATTTAAAAAAAATCAGTTTTGTTACATCCATTATATCATATATCATAAAGATTGCAAAAAAAATTAAACACATAATTTATTTTTAAAGATAAACACATCCACTTCCCGAAAATGTATTAGAGCGAATCAGTTTCATTCCGAGAGAGTTTGTATAAAGATTCCTATCAGAATGAATTCGAGCCAATCCGAAGTCTGTATAAAGATTTTTATTTTTAATGATAAACACACCATTTCCCGAAAATACAGATATTTATTAAAAAATTCGTAAGTCTGGAACGACTCACGATAAACAAATCGGGTTAAAATATTTTTACTTTCCCGATATAAAACATAAAAAACAAGGTTAGGCTCAAAATCTAGAATTTTTTTATTGACTTTTTGAATTATTATATTATATTAATTAATAGTAGAAATTTAAACATACCTTTAAATTCGTTTATCCGATCACACATTCCAATAATGTCATTGAAATTGCACCAACTATATATGTATATTTATTTACAACTCCACACTATATGTATAAAAAATATAAATCAATCTTTCAAATTGATGTAAACAGTAATAACCATGTCCCAATGTCGAAAAAAAATTTCAAAACAAAGAAATACGAAAAAGCGAGTGAAAACACAGGAGCTAACTTCAAAGTGCAGACAGCAAAGTGAATGAATGAATAAGAAGATTATTATTATTAATTATTATTAATTAATAATACGACTTGCATAATTTTTAAGTAAATTTAAAATAGCCGAAAAGGATTCACAAATTACATAATAACTCGCTGGTCAAATATTAAACGAACTAAAAACTTAATTCCGTGAGCAACGAGATATTTTTTTAATTACCCAAAAATTCAGCTTATTATACAAAAAATGCTGACTTGGAATATCATGAAATATTATTTCTCATAAAAGTAAAGTAAGCAGTTCATCGTGAAAAGTAAATTCTGGAATGAACAAATTTTTATTCTCGCTTCTCAGTTCTTCCACAGACATCGTTGGCGGAATTTCGTTTTTATTTGAGCTACAGACCATTTCACGGTATAACGTTACACTCACATTTCCGGCGAATAGACGCTCGACGCCAGCGCCACTACGACGGAGTTAACGTCGACGGAACAGTAAATTGAAGAAAATCGAAATTGGAACAGAAGTACTTGAGGTATAATATTATTTATTTAGCATGTAGATTTTTTGTTAAAAAAATATCGAATTTTTAAAGACGTAACTTTATAAGAGTTATAAAGATGTGGTTCTTAAACTATTTACAGTTTACTTGTCCGCTTGCAATAAAAAGTTAACTGCAGCTCCCCGTTTATGTGCTTTTCCATAGAAAATACAATTTTTCGTCGATTAAAAGAAAATGGAAGTGCATTAAATTTAAAAGAACCCTGAGTCTGACTTATCTACATTATAAAAAATTAACAATTTTGTACGTATTTTGGTTTATCTGCACAATTTTACTATTTTAAAAAAATGTGCTGGTCTAAAAATCGTTTTTTGAAAATTGTGAATTCAGCACAGATTTCTTGTTTGAAAAATATACAAAAGTTATTTGATGGAAAATTTTTCTTTGTGTCAAAAAGTTCACATATATAAATATGACTGGGACAGTTACTCGAAACAACACTGAAAAAAAAAAAATTATTAATGGCAACTAAAACGTTTTGTTGTCCAGTTTTTGTTGCCTCAACCAAATTTTGGTTGTCAACACTAAATTATTTTGTTAGGCCAACAAAATATTTTGTTGAACCAACCAAATTCTTTTGTTGGGTCTTTTAGTTGGCCTAACAAAAATGTTTTGTTGGCCCAACCAAACAAATTAGATCCACGACTACACATGCGTGTCCGCCAGCCCTGACTTGTGTGATACTTTGCTGAGATTTTTATAAAATATTCTATTTGTTAGATTAGCCGTGTGGTTTAAGTTGTATTCGATACGTTAGATGTTAGAGATAAGTCTTTATAGGTAGTTCGAATCCCGGTCGCCGCAAAATTTCTTTCCGATTTTTCGTATCATAAAAAGCTTGCGATAATATAAATAAATATAATTTAAGAAAAAATAATATAAAAATCATTTAAAAATAAGCTAAAACAGTTCATTAATTGAACAGTATCTAGTGTCAACAAAATAATTTTTTTGGGACAATAAAACAGTTTGGTTGAGCCAACAAAACAGTTTTGTTAAACCAACAAAAAGACTCAACAAAAAAATTTGGTTGGTTCAACAAAAAAGTTTTATTGGCTGTATAGCAACCAAATTATTTTGTTGAGCCAACCAAATTTTGGTTGATAGAACCAAACAGTTTTCTCAGTGAACAGTTTTTGTTCAGTTCTCAAGTTACAAGAGGCCAAACGAAATTCGCGCCCTAGTTAGAATTTCTTTGGACACGTATGGTCGATACGCGCCACGTATTTTTCTCATATCTTCGCGTTGCAGCTCCGTGTAGCTGTTTTCATGTTTATTCTTATTGGGTCTGATCTTTTGGCTAGAGTGAAGGTTTTTCCCCCGGGCGTGAAAGGACGAGGAACGTGTTGCATGCACGGGAGATAACTGAACTGAGCAGAAAAAGCAAAAACGTTAAAAAAAAATAAAAAAAAAAAGAATCCCCTATAGGGGAGAGCGGGGTATGACTAGGCAGGCTGCTAAGTGGGGCACCCTCATGATTTTTCTTTATTTGATGTATAATCGACTAAAAGTTATATGAAATATTGAAGGAATATTTAAACTTTTTTTACAGCGAAAAACCGCAGAGAAATGTATTTTGTTTATTTATTTATTAACCTATGAAAATTTTGAGCAAAATATTTCGTTCACTGTTACATTTTCCAACAGAAATATAAAATGGAAAGAAAGTACGTCTTTTGAGTTTTAGGAGCAGCACTACTGAAAAGCTTAGAGTTTTTACTTTCGATTAGTATTTTTCTTATTTTTATAAAACTATAAAACATAATAATTATTTGCTGACAAAATAAAAGTTGTTGAGCGGGGCGTAACGGGCACCCCCTAGCAGGGCACGACGGGCATGATACGCAGCTCGTGATGACACCGCGCATGACAATCAGCTGTTGTTTATAACCTCAAAACACGATGGGCTATATAACCTCAAAACAGTGTCTCCAGATCGTGGGATTTTTCGGCCCCCACCACACGACCCACGAGCTCATGCTTTCTCCCTCTAGCAACAGTCACGAAGCTATTGATAGAGAGAGAAAGCATGAGCTCGTGGGTCGTATAGTGGGGGCCGAAAAATCCCACGATCTGGAGACACTGCCTCAAAAGACGATGGGCTAGTCGCAATAACGTCATGCTATTCATGCCCCTCTGCCGTGCCCATAATGCCCCACCATGCAGGCCTTTCGGGCACTTTTGAAGGTCCTACATTTTGGATAATTATAATAAGATAATTTTGATTCAAGTAACTAAACTTATGGTAACTGATAATTAACATTCTTAGCTATAAATTAGCGTTTTGCTTGTGGCATAAAAGTAAATAGATTTTTTTTAATATGCTCTCCAAGTTTCAGTGCCTATAGTGCCCCACCTTCCCCTACTATAGTGGGTTTAAAACAACCAAAAGGTTAAACAATTTTTTGTTTGTTTAAAGGAAAATCTAATCTAATTTACTTTAATTATTCGTTTCATTCCCTAGTAAAAATTGGTCCTATAGTTTTAGGCAAGTTTCTAATCAGTTTTTCCCTACGTCTGGTTAGCACCCAACTAAGAAACTTGTCAGTTACTATAAGTGAGGAATGTAACGCTGCTTCGAGTGAGGAACTGACTAGGAAATATAGAAGGAATCTGGTTAGTTTCTTACGAGGTACTTACGTAGATTTAATAAAATTATTTCCATTTTTGAAATGAAATGTAAACTCTTTTATTTGTAAAAATATACAATAAATTATATATTTTCCACTCCTCGTTCACTCCTTGGCCGCGTGTTGTTTCTCTTTACAAGTATTTGCATTAAATTATTAGTTTAATAATCATTTAATAAATTATCATTTATAAAATACTTTTTATTAATTATTATTACATAATTATTAATATAATAATAATAATAATAAATTAATTAATGATAATATTTAATAATTATTATTATTCTCTAGTCTAGTTTTTTCCCATTTCAGTCCTACGAGTTACTTGAGAGTGTTAAGGAAAAACTGGACCAATTTCTACTAGGGTTTATTTTTATTTCTTTCGACTTTGTCTAAATATTTCTTTTAAATTCATCTTGAATTCTTTTGAATTCTTCTCAGTTCTTCATTCTTTTTGAGTTCCTGTAAATTCTTTTGAAAGCCTTTTAATTCCTTTGACTGAACTTTTCCGCATTATTTAAAAGTGCACAATATGCAAGATCGTTTTTATTGAGGAATATTATTGAGGAATATTGAATAATAATATAGAATAATGAAAGAAGTATCCACAGAAACGGATTTTTATTTTCTATATTGTTCAAAAAAAGACGTAGTGGGTCATTTATTTGCGCCGCGACAGAAATGCGTTATTCGTGAAAAGAACCCTTATGGGTGAGAAAGGAACATTTTTCTTCTAATGTCGCATATATCTCACTAATTCGGCCTTCTTTGCAGAATTGGAATATAAAGAGACAAGACTCGGTTGACGCATTGTCCATATCGCCCGAATTTCGGAAGCGTTGATTTACGACAAGTGAAATCCAATATATAAAAATGCGGATCTCGTGCTCATGGACATAGGAAAGATTTAAATTTAGCATAAAAGTGATAGGGGAGTGAAAAAACAAATAAAAGGGCTGCTCGTGAGAAGGAAGAGAAAAATAAAATTCTATGAGCTAAAATTCTACTTATTTTATTCCATAAAAATATTACAAAAAGTCTAGTATAGGATTTAGAATTCCTCTAAGGACTCTAGGTTGATAATGATAATAAAATAATGAATAAAAAAAATTAATTGTACTTGCAAAAAGAAATGTAGTAAGATTACGTTCAATTTTTGAATTAAGTTGTAAACTGGAACTTGGAAATGCAATTTGGAAAATATCTACGAGGTTCAGGGCAAGTTATTAAAGGCTATATGTCATATCCTTGTGTTAGTTTCTACGATGAGAATGTTTACGAGGTGCAGACTATGACTCCATAAAAATGGTGAGGATTTTAATTCGGGAGTGAACCGCAATATTCCCTCTTATGAGATTCTGCAATGGTACGAGATTATCATCATAAACTTCTCTCGTTGTGACTTCCTCATTATTGCTTTTTAACAAATCTTCCTTTGGTAAAAATTAGGGGAATGGGCTTAGAAAAGGGGTTGGAAAAAGGGTTGGAAAAGGGATTTTTAAAAAAGGTTTGAACATTTCTTCTTCAGTAGTAAACCAACACGCGTGCGATTATTTTGTATTCCTTCTTACAACTTCAAGTCATTCAAAGGCCAATCAGATTTGCAACAACAATGTATGCCAGATTTTCGAGACATTTTGTGACTCCATTTTTTAGAGAGGAATTTGAATAGGTTTCTAAAAATTTTAGGGGTTTTGACGATTTCCAAGTAATTTTAACTAAATTCAGAAGAATTTTAGAATTTCTAATGAATTTTAATGGATTTTGAATGTCTATTTCAACGAATTTTAAGGGATTTGGAATGTTTTGTGTGAAACTTTAAGAGATTTCAAACAGTTTCTAGGTCTTTAAGGAAATAAAAAAATTTTCGTGGAATTTCGAGGAATTTTCAGAGATTTTAACGTATTGTAAGGAATTTGGACGATTTTTAAATGATTTTAAGAGAATTCAAGAGATTTTTATGATTTTTAAAAGATTTTGTGAAATATTAAAAGATTGCCTGAAATTTGATGAAATTTCTAATAATTTTAATGAATTTTAAAGGATATAAAGGGAATATTATCGTAGATTTTTAAGGAATTTCCAAAAATTTCTATGAATTTTAAGAGATTTTCACGAATTTTAACGAACATCAGGAGATTTTTATAACTTTTAAAATACTGTATGAATTTTGAAGGATTTTAAAGTTTGTCGAATAATTTTACTGAGGGATATCAAAAGATTTTTATGACACAAGAAATTTCGTAGAATTTAAAAGAATTTTGAAAGTTATCGTCAAATTTTTATGGATTTCAAGAGGTTTTTCTGATTTTTAAAAGATTTTGTGGATTTTTAAGGATTTCATGAAATTTCAAAGGATTTTAAGGCATTTTAAAAGAATTTAAGAGTTTTTGATGAGTTTTATTAAAAATTTGTGAAATTTTAAAGGTTTTCATGGTATTTTATTAGATTTCTTATAATTTTAAGGAATTTCAAGATATTTTGCTGATTTTTAAAAAATTTTGTGGAATTTTTAAGGATTTCGTGGAATTTTTTGAGGATTTCTAAGAATTTTTATATATTTTCACAAATTTTAACGAATTTAAAGAGGTTTCTAAAAATATTTTAAGAGATTTTAACGAATTTTGAAAGATTTTGAAATGTTTTGTAAAGTTTTAGACCAGCAGTAAATATCAACATATGCGCTATTATTTTGTTTTCCTTGTTGCAATTTCAAGTCATTCAAAAGTCAATCAGGTTTGCAACAAGCATGGAGAATAGACATAAGGAGAGCAAAGTCCTGTACATCGACTTTACAAAAGTCGAACACATTTTGGTCGGAAGTACAATAAAAAAATACAAGAACTTCTCTACTGATGGCGTTAGTGTTTCATAGGAGACACTAATTGGGCTATCATATGGCTGTCATCATGAAGTATAAATATAACCTCAAATAAATGTAAACAATCATTTATTTTATTTTAATAATGAATTGTCACAAATTATCATTATTTTATCATTATTTTATATTATTTTATTATTATTATTATTTTATCATTATTTTAATAATGAATTGTCATAAAATGATTAAAAACACATGAACATGGACATGAAAACAAATTCAAACAGTAGCGACGGTTGGCGGCGGAACACTATGGAAATGTCACGCCATCAGTCGGGAAGTTTTTGCACTGCGGAACTTCCGACCGAAATGTGTTCATTTTTCGTTACATTAGTTTGATCTCCTTATGTCTATTCTCCATGGCAACAACAATGCATGCGAGATTTCCGTGACATTTCGTGAAACTACTTTTTTAAGATAGGATTTGATCTTTTGACTGACAGGAAAATTGTCTCACTTATCAAGAAAGCGGAGCTAATATATTTTTTTTAATGTGTTGTCCGTTCTCCAAGCTAGTACTTGTTAAGAAAGTAATCTCCGTACGCCATTGTCAACTCAATTTTTTATGAGAAAATTCTCTTTCTTTTTTCGTTTCTTTTCTCTTTTTTTAAGTTACGTTTTGCCTTTGTTACCGTCTGTTCTCGAATGACTATCGTACTTTTTAGACGGGGACAAGATTTCAATTTCGCGCATCGCTTCTTTGTTGCACACGCTCTTATCCTTGCTGTGATCATCCCTCATGTGTTTGCATTGAACATAGTTACGCTGTCCAACGTCCGTTCTATTCTCTCTCAGACTTGCTCTTGTTCTTGTGGTAAGTGCGCTTGACCTCAAAGGGCACATTTCCTTCCCGATTTACCGTAAAATTAACGATTATTCACTATATGAATGACCAGCGACGCGGATGACCAAACTGAAAATGTTTGGCTTGTGAAATTTCCGCTCACCATTTATTTTAAAATATTTTCAAAAGCAAAAACAATTGTTGAATTTTTCCCAGTACACGTTTATTGTGCACTTTATTTCGTTTATTTTTATTGATTCAAATTAAATGTGTGCGGTTAATTAATCCGATTTTCTGAACTAGACTCATTAAGACTCATTGATTTATTTATGGCTACACTTTTCTGACTATATTCTTTTCACTTCAGAAAGTCTGAATAAAAGTTTTACCTCTTTCATTTCCAACTTAGGAATAAAATCACGTAAAATAATTCTCGGTAATGAAAATATGATACTTTTCTTATAAATTTCAGTAAAATTATAATAGCCTCATTAAAAAATATTCATGATTGCAGCAGTTCTGTACTAAATTAGTAAAATAATGTTTTCTTTCTGGATTAGTAGTGTTATATGTATATTTGTTTCTACATTCTGAGCACTGTTCGTTATTTCTCGCACTTTTCCAATGATTGAGACAGTTGAACAAGGTTTCAGTTGTCATGAGACAAGAGCAATACTTTTTAATGGAGAAACTTGTTCTACTTGTAGGATCACGGTTAAATGGCTGAACGAATGGAATAGGGTACAATTTGTAAACTTCCCGACGTAAATCGAGACACGAGTCACGATCGAGTCTCTATCGCCTTCCTTCACGATCTGTTGAACTTCTCTTATTACAGTATTCTAATTATTGCTATTTCATATTGTCCTCAGCAGTCTTGCATTCAAGTCCAAGTCGGCTGGAAACTCTTAATTAATGAGAAGAGAGAAAACGAGAAACTTATAATTAAGGAAACTTTCTCTAATTTAGATTGTACTTCGTTAGAATCTTCTGTTTAGATAAGGAAACGATTTCCTGATGATTATCAATCCCTTTGCAAAGCATTTTCAAATTTTTAAACATTCTTTACATTTTCAACGCTGGAAGTCGATTACGCTACGCATTTTGCGTTTTCAATCTCGTTTTTCGTTTTCGATTTTCATTTTTTGCTTTTTATAAATTCAGAGCTATCAGTTTTCATGCTGTAAATGTTGGAAAGTGATTGATTTCAGAGCTTTGACGGATCTCTGACAAAAGCTTTGAACGAATATCCGAAATTTCAATCCGAACGAATCAGAGGTACATTCGAACAAATAACCAAATGAATTCGAAATTTCTATCCAAATGAATCTGAACATTCAATCCGAATGGATCCGTAACTCATCCGAAGAAAGTTTTTAAATCGAATCAAACAGAAAATTCAATCCGAATGAATCTGAGGCTTATCCGAAGAAACTTTCAAACCGAATCAATCCGAAGCCAATCATAATCTCAATTCGTTTGAGGTTCATTGGAATAAATTATCTGTTCATTCCAATCGAAATTATGTCATTATAGTAAACCAACACGCGCGATTATTTTGTTTTCCTTTTTACAACTTCAAGTCATTCAAAAGCCAATCAGATTTGGAAAAACAATGTATGTACAACAACAACAATGAATAAAGAAGAAATTTCAAAAGGTTTCTAAGAATTTTAAGGGATTTTGACGAGTGGGATTTTCAAGTAATTTTGACTAAATTCAAAAGAATTCTAGGATTTCTAAAGAATTTCGTAAAATTTTAAGGAATTTCAGGATATTTCGTGGAATTTTGAGGAATTTTAAGATATTTTAACGTATCGTAAGGAATTTTGACGATTTTTAAATGATTTTAAGAGAATTGAAGGGATTTTTATGATTTATAAAAGATTTTGTGTAATATTAAAGGATTGAATGAAATTTGATCAGATTTCTAATAATTTGAATGAATAAATTTTAAAGGATATAAAGGGAATATTATCATAGATTTTTAAGGAATTTCCAAAAATTTCTACGAATTATAAGAGATTTTCACGAATTTTAACGAATATCAGGAGGTTTTTGTAACTTTTAAAATACTGTATGGATTTTGAAGGATTTTAAAGTTTGTCCGGTAATTTTATTAAGGTATTTTAAAAGATTTTTATGTCTCAAATTTAAAAGAGTTTTGAAAGTTATCGTCTTTTTAAGGATTTCAAGAGGTTTTTCTAATTTTTAAAAGATCTTGTGGATTTTTAAGGATTTCATTAACTTTTAAGGGATTTTAAGGAATTTTAAAGAATTTAAGAGTTTTTGATGAGTTTTATTCAAAATTTGTGAAATTTTAAAAGTTTTCATGGTATTTTATGAGATTTCTAAAAATTTTAATGAATTTCAAGATATTTTTCAGATTTTTAAAAGAAAAGGTTTTGTAGAATTTTTAAGGATTCCATGGAATTTGATTAGATTTCTAAAGATTTTAAGAAATTTTAAGTGTTAAGATATTCCAAGAGGTTTTTAGGAATTTTTTAGAGATTTTTGCGAATTTTAACTTCGGTTTCAAGATATTTATGATTTTAATGGTTTTCGTGGACTTTTTAAAGGATTTCAAGAGGTTTTTGGGAGTTTTAAGGATTTCGAAGGTTTTCGTGAAAGTTTTTTGCGCTACTTTGTTTTTTTTAAGAGAATTCAAGAGATTTTTATGATTTATAAAAGATTTTGTAAAATATTAAAGGATTGCATGGAATTTGATGAGATTTCTAATAATTTGAAGGGATTTCCAAAAGTTTCCAGGAATTTTAACTTTTAAAATATTGTATGAATTTTGAAGGATTTAAAGTTTATTGTCGTGTAATTTTATTAAGGATTTTCAAAAGATTTTTATGTCTCGAAAGATTTCGTGGAATTTAAAAGGATCTTGAAAGTTATCATGAAATTTCATGAGATTTTAAGGGATTTTAAGGCACTTTCAGAAAATTTAAGAGATTTTTCTGAGTTTTATAAAAATTATGTGAAATTTTAAAGGATTTCATGGAATTTTTTGAGAATTTCTAAGAATCTTTATATATTTTCACTTAAGGAAGTTCAAAAGCTTTTGAGAGAATTTTATGAGATTTTATCGAATTTTGAAGGGAGTTAAAAGTTTTTTGTAAAACTTTAAGAGACCATCAAACCAACATGTGCGCGATTATTTTGTTTTCCTTCTTATACAACTTCAAGTCATTCAAGTCTTTTATATTTCTTTTTTTTAGTGTATTGTGGTGATACACCCAGCTGATACGGATTAGCTCCGTATTATTCAGATCCGATTATTCACAGACTACTTTCGGATTGGCTCGGATTGATTTGAATAGGAATTAATAGGCTAACTTCGTATTCACTCGGATATATTCGAATTCGATTTGTCTTTTTCCACGGATTCGCTCAGAATGAAACTGATTCGCTTGATGGATACAGATATCGGATTTAAAAGGATTCAGACGAATAGGACATTTTTCTATCCGAATTTTTCTCGAGAAATGACACTTGTGCATATCGTAAGTAAAATGTTTCTTTTCACTTATCCGCCTCGACACTTTGCCAAAGTGACTCAGCTATATAGGCTTTAATTTAATGACGTTGATTAGAACCAAAGTCACTGATGATACTTGTAATGTGTACAAGGGTTGTAATTATATTTGCTATAGTCTGGTGGTCAGGGATTTAAATAATACGCCCGTATAGTGGATTCTGATACGTTGAGTATGTACATTGTACATATTGCCCTTTGCCGCATAAAACCCATTCACTTGCATTAAAGTGGATAAGGGTTGCTCTGTTTTGCTACAGGCTAGATTCTATGTCGGCTTTGGATAGCGTATTGCCGTCGACGATGTGGGTATTTCCATGGAAGATATCGCTATTCCAAAAAAAAAAATTGAAGAGGATAAATATAAAAATTGCTTGCAGAATTGTCAGAATTTTTTTAACGCATTCGTTTCGTATATGAAGGTTAAATTTCATACCCTTGATTTTATTTGACTATTCACTAGAACAAACACCGGTTTTACAGGAAAATTGAGTAATATTTTTTTAGAACGTTCTGTTTGATGTACAGAAAATTCTTCCATAGACAAAAGAAAAACCTGTACCACCATATATATTTGAAACTATACTGAAAGAAATTTAGTAGATTTCAATATTCATAATTGATATAGTCGATTACGATTTGGAGAAATCGTGTAAATATATATAAATTATTGTTAGCATACTTACGAAACTTTAAAATTCTTAAAAACAAGAATTGGTATATTCAATACTTAGCAAAGATTGATATTTTATGTATTATGAACGCAGAATAATAAAAATTGATAATGATATTATCCAATAATACAAAAGCATTTACAGAAATTACTAACTTGAGTTACATATATTAATAGAAATATTCTACAAATTAATATAGACGCTAAAAAAAATTGTAAGCTTCAGTTGAGGAAATTGTAAATCACTATCAAGAACACTCTAATAAGGACGTTAAACTCCGATGGAGAGGGTGAGGCAGAAAAGTTAGTCGAAGAGGGGATAAACAGATTTGCTTGCGCAGAATCACTGCGCATATACAGCTGTTTGAATACTGCTGTTGATGCGCAGAACAAAAACAAACTGGGTGAAACTGCGCAGCGATACCCAAGCATCCCCTCTCCGACTAAACTTTTGGCCTCATAATTCCTTACCCCCTCCATCGGAGCTTAACGTCCTTATTAGTGTGTTCTTGGTCACTATATTAAAAAATCCGAATAGCTCCGATAATCTCCCGAGGTCAGCCGAATTCGCCGACCGTAGCGCTCACGATGTGAATCGGAGTTTCGGAGAATTTAATGTTTCCCGCTAAGCACCATGCCGTTTCTCACAAGTGCAAACATTTTCACCAATTACTATATAAGAAACCTTCAAACCTCTTCTCTCAGCGTGATTTACTTGCGATGCGTGTGTTTTATATTTATATGTGCGTAATATGTATATAAGTTAAGTTTGAGTTAGTATAGTTACCTCTGCGAATCTATGTTCATAATGTGTGTATTTATGTGTTATAATTGTGCAGTGTGCTCTCTAAATTTGAAACAGTAAAAACTCACTGATTTACAGTAAAAAGTAACTGTATGCGCCAGTAAGTATTACTGTTTAATCTGTAAGACAAATTCAACTGGATAAACTAGTAATTTTCTACTGTTAGTTCCAGTAGATTTGTTCTGAAACATCTAGTAAGTCTTTATCTGGCAATCAGTAATTTGCCACTGAAATTTCAGTAAACATTTAAAAATTCCCCCCCCCCCCACACAAACCCACAAGCATATTTTATTTCTTATACATTAAAAAATAGAAAAATGAGTATAGCTATTACATAGTTTCGTATTAAAAAATTAAACATATTATAAATATGTAAAATAAAATATCGCGCGAATTTAAAATTCTCTTTGCGCAACATATTTTTACTGTTTCTCCAGTATGAATTACTGAATTAACATTTATTTTTCCAAAAAATGTTCACTTTAGTACTTTTTTACTAATTCCAAGTAAACTCCACTGAAAAATCAGTAAAGTTTACTGACTTACCAGTTATCACAAAATGCACTGTTTCAATCAGTGGTATTTTTACTCTTTCAAATTTAGGGAGTGAATTGACGGAGATTCACGACGTTCTCTTTTCTTATTTTCGTCTGTTTTCGTCTATATTATTCTAATATCGATTTTAACGTATTCTTTTATTAAATTTCTTTCAGTGTAACGGTTATAAAATTCCGAAAATTTCTTTTCTCGTCGAAAATAAAAGCACGACGTTCAAGCTAAGAAAACAGTCTCATGACAAGCCTTGTCTTGTGAAGAATGTATTTGTTTACATTAAATTTATTAGCCTTTACTTAAATCCTTGGGGGAGGAAATATTTTCTCTACGATAAGAGAGTGTCTTTCATCGGAAACAAGAGTGGTAAGACTGGTGAGATTGGTGCGAGACTCTACTACTTGGAAGGCAACAGCGATATCGTCTATCTGTGAAATATGTCTTCCAATACTACGCTTCGCTTGCTGTACGTAATCCCAGCCACATAGTACCAGCCTACGGTGCTTTGCACATAATATTGTGTCGTAAACAAACTGTATCTATCTATCGCAGTGTCACGCCACAGCGAGTACAAAGGAGTTACAGCAACCAAGAGACGCACGATGGAATCAAAGTTACCACGTAGAATTAGCTAAAATTCCTGCCTCCGAGCTCAAAACACTTCTCCACTCCCTAAGTTTGAAACAGTAAAAACTCAGTGATTCACAGTAAAATTTCACTGTTTCTGACAGCCTCTAAGCTTCCACTGTAAATCAGTAAAAAGTAACTATATGCGCCAGTAAGTATTACTGTTTTATCAGTAAGACAAATTCAACTGAATAAACCAGTACTTTTTTACTGTTAGTTCCAGTAGATTTGTTCTGATGTATCCAGTAAATCTTTACTGGCAATCAGTAATTTGCCACTGAAATTCCAGTGAACATTTAAAAATCCTCCCCCCCCCCCCTCACTAACTACCTCTAAAAAATTGTATAGGTAATAATGTCTAGAAATAAGGAGCTTTAAAGAACTATTTTTATACAAAAAACAAATATATTTTATTTCTTATACATTAAAAAATAGAAAAATGAGTATAGCTATTACATAATCCCTTAATTTGAAACAGTAAAAATACCACTGATTGAAACAGTGCGTTTTGTGATAACTGGTAAGACAGTAAACTTTACTGATTTGTCAGTAGAGTTTACTGGGAATTAGTACAAAAGTACTAAAGTGAACAGTTTTTGGAACTGATAAAACAGTAATACTTACTAGCGCATACAGTTACTTTTTACTGATTTACAGTGGAAGCCTAGAGACTTTCGGAAACAGTGAAATTTTACTGTGAATCAGTAAGTTTTTACTTTTTCAAATTTAGGGATTAGTTTCGTATTAAAACATTAAACATATTATAAATATGTAAAATAAAATATCCCAGCATGACCTTAAAATCTGACATGAAATTGTATAATACGGTGTACTACATGTAAAAACAATTAGAAATTTAATTAGAATGACCTACTTTTCTTATTTTAAAACTAGTAAAACAAAAATTAATATGCAATGGTTAGGACGCCAGGAACTCACGCAGCATTACAGTTGGCACGATGCGCGAATTTAAAATTCTCCTTGCGCAACATATTTTTACTGTTTTTCCAGTACGAATTACTGAATTAACAGTTATTTTTCCAAAAACTGTTCACTTTTGTACTTTTTGACTAATTCCCAGTAAATTCCACTGACAAATCAGTAAAGTTTACTGTCTTACTAGTTATCACAAAATGCACTGTTTCAATCAGTGGTATTTTTACTGTTTCAAATTTAGGGAGCAGATTGTCTGGGAAATTGAGTCTATTTTATTGTACCCAACTCGATGAATTTTTTTGTGATATTTCTTAACTAGTCTGGTTAAAGGTCAAAGGTCAAATATAAAATTTAAAAGGTCAAAGACTCAAGGTCATTAGTCACCTGTTCTAGTTTCTAGGTCACAAGGTTACCGATCATGATCAGTTATAAATGATAAGACTTCACAGGTCATATATCGGTAATCGTAAGTCACAGGTCATAGGTCACAGGTCAAAGTTTACAGGTCAAAGATGGTATCGGTGAGGTCAAAGGCTATAAAATTTTTATTTTTGATGATTTTCATATTTTTTAAATCATTTTTATATTGAATGATACATAATATCGGATGTATAATTTTTCATCAATATTGACATTATTTTTCACTTTTTTGCTTCCTTATAGAGGAAGCTTTGTAATCGTTACATTTTCCAATATTTTTAAAATGGTTTAATTAAACTTTCCTCATGTGATAAATGTCTAATACAACATTCTAATCAATTGTCCGGATGTATGTATGTATGTGTGTGTGTGTGTATGTGTGTGTATGTGTGTGGATGTCGCCATTTTTTGTCGCCCTATTAACTTAAAGACAGTTGTAGATAATTTGATGAAATTTGTAAGATATATTGGCTCCACCTATATCTCAAAACGTGCCAAAGGATTTTTCAAAATATTGAATTTTAAAATTTTTATGTAGATTTTGAATTTTTTTAAAAAATTTATTTTTTGTCAATAATTTCTCAAATCAAAATTCATAGCTTATGTAAAGGAAAGAAATATTCCTTTCTTCGAGACGAATCGATTGACCTGTGTGATTAATGGATTTAATTGAATTTAAAGAAAATTATGATTATTTTCAATCTTGAAAATTTTTAATTTTTCATGTATTATTTCAAATAAAAGCACTAATCCTACAGGTCAATCGATTCGTGTCGACGCGAGGAATCTATGAATGATGGGGTCAAAAGATTCTTTCTTTCGAGAAAAAAGAATTATATATATTTTTAAATATTCAAGAAAATCGTTAATGCTTCCTCTATGAGGAAGCAAATTCATTTGCAACTTCATCATAATGAGGAAGCAAAGTGCTCAAAAAATGAGCACAAAAAATTTAAATATAGTTAACTGGAACACCCGAGATCGGATTCACAGCTAGTTTATGTTACTTTTTTTATTCGTCTTTTTACAAATTTAGAAAACTGGTTATCATAAATTCATGTAGAGGGGAATAATTTTTTAGGAAAAAAATCAAGAATATGTGAAATACGAAACTAATTGTAATTTCGTTAAACATACAATCCTCCATAAAAATAAGCGGATGAGATTTTCTACGTCAATTTTGAACGATATCGTGCTGTCAAGTTCTCGTTTTACGTGAAACTCAAATTGCTATTTCGTGTTTCCCGGGTGTTAGCACAAATTTCCGAGCTTTAGTCCAGTAGTTCGTTAGCCCGCTCTATTAAATTGAAAGAAAAGAGAAGAGAATAGAGAATGAAGAAATTCACGCCATACTTGGTAATTTGTCTACTATGAGTTCGACATTTAATCTACTCGAAATAATTACTAGTTTGCAATTCATAATACAGATTGGAATTATCCAGAGAGAGATCTAAATATTATTTTTTTTTCAGTCGATATGTTTCCACTTTGAAATATAATCTTGAAATTATATAATCTATAAGCTTGAAATCGAATATTTGTTAAGAAAAATGAGGAGATCGAACAAGAAGTTAGAACATGGATCCATAACCCTTGATGAAATATCGTCTTTATTTCTTGAAATATTTGAATACATAGAAAGTTAATCGACAAATCAAATTTTCAAGAGCATAAAGTTATTTATGCATTTTATATGGATAACCTTTAGACCTACACTTCTGATAAAGAGAAGCTAGAGATTTCTCTAAAGATGTTGAAATATTCACACGAGAAATTGAAATGTAATATTGACTTTACAATTGGTTTAAGGTTCATTTGAAACGAGGACCTATTATTCCCTAAGACTCGTACCCTTTAAATCTCAATTAATAAGAAGTTCCTAATGAAATAGTGTCAAATGGTTTACTAGTTACTATATTAAGCATTTCTAGTCGCAATAAATAAGTCATAAAAGTTTAAAAAATTTGTATACTTAAGAAAAATGGATTATAAAAAATTATGAAAATGATAATTAGGAATAGAACACGAAATACTAAATTAGCAGTGAATTTACCAACTGAAGTAGTTGAACAAATTAAGAATTTCTTTACAATGCAAAAATTATTCATGGAGCATTATGAGTTTCTGATCAGCTCTAATCAGCTAGAAAATATGTTTGCATTAAACTAAATCGACCGTGCATTATTTGATAGGAATAATTTAAGAAATGTATTCCACATTTTGCATTATCGATTAGAAACAATAATAAAGATAGAATGAAATACAATCCACTCAAAGTAATATCTTTTATTGGAAGTCGTAAAAAAATCATTGCACTGCTCTTGAAATATTTAAAAGTATTGGAATATTGGAAAAAGGATCTCAATGATGGTATGTGCGTTTTATTAAAGAATGTGAATTAAACTCGGATTCTAGATTTGAAAACTTTCAAACGTGAAAAGAAAACTTTTTTACAACCCATGCATAATTTTTTCATACATGAAGCAGGGCTTAAATTTTTATAATTTTTATATTATTTACATGGCGTTGCCCGGGATTTTAAAAGATTTCAAGTGACTTTAAAGGAGTTTTAAAGGATTTTTAAAAGAGTTTGAAAGGAGTTATCGGATGTTCCAGATATTTCTATGGATTTCACAATATTTCAAAGGATTTCATCATATTTTATGTGACTAAAGAATTTCAAGGGATTTTAAAAGATTTCAAGACATTTTTTCAAAGGATTTCATCATATTTTACGTGACTAAAGAATTTCAAGGGATTTTAAAAGATTTCAAGACATTTTAAGTAATTTTAAGAAATATAAAGAAATTGATTCTATTTTTGAGGAAATCAAATGAAATCCCTTGGAGTTCATTAAAATCTCTTAAAATATCTTGAAATCTCTTCAAATTCCTTCAAATTCGTTAAAATAAATAAAAAGGTCTTGAAATCTTGTGAAATCTCTGAAAAAAATCTTTGATAACTCTTTTAAACCCTAAAGTCTCTTCAACCCTTCAAATTCCCTAAAATCAGTATAAATATTTTTGCAATTATTTAAAGTATCTTTAAAATGCCTTTAAATGCTATGAAACCCATTAAAATCCCGGGCAACGCTCAGTAAATTTCTGCTAGTGAATAAATAAGATTTTTGGATTTTGGAAATTTTTAAAAATATTTTTATTTCAATAAATGTAAAAAAATCATCAAACTAAACGTAAACAAAACTAAAAACCTAAAAAAACTAAACCTAAACTAAATTGTTTAGTATCTACTAAACTTAAACTTATACTTTAGTATCTACTAAACCTAAACTTATTGTTTAGTATCTACTTTCAAGACTGAAAAAAGAATTGTAATACCGCAATAGTGTAAAACACCAACGTGTGATATAAAAAACATTAGTAGATTAAGCTATATTTATTAGCAGGTGCTACACTCAGAAAAAAGTTGGTTTGAATCAAACAAACGTATCATTGATATAGGGTCAATCAAAAAATATCTTTGAATTAAACAAAATTTATTTGAATTCAAATAAATTGTCTTTAACTCAAAAAAATTGATTTCATCATATTAAAAAAAAGTTTCTTTGAATCAAACAAATTTTTGTTAATTTAAAGATATTTTTTGATTGACCCTATATCAATGATACGTTTGTTTGATTCAAACAAACTTTTTTCTGAGTGTACGTATCATAAAAATTTAAAGAAATGTACAAATCGTTATATATCTTGTAAATATCCTTTGTACTATTTAATTGAGTCTAATAAAAACTCTGTTACACATATTATGTTTATGTGTGCGTAATATGTACATAAGTTAAGATTGAGTTAGTTTAGTTACCTCTGCGAATCTATGTTTATATTAATCTATGTGTATTTATATGTTATAATTGTGCAGTGTGAATTGACGGAGATTCACGACGAGTTACGAACTTATATTCTTTCTCTTTTCTTATTTTCGTCTATTTTCGTCTATATTATTCTTTTCGAGTGACTCATAATTTTTAGTATAGACTTTAGCAAATTTCAGAATCCTTTATACTACTTTCTAATATAAATACTCGATTTCCCTAAATCGTAAAAGATTATACTAAATTTTAATATCGATTTTAACGTATTCTGGTATATAATTTCTTTCAGTGTAGCTTCTTAATTGGGGAATTTATTTAGATTCCCACATAAAGAAATGTACTTTTTTAATCTAGGGAATGCATTAATTCCATTAATTGTATTTTTGGTTTTGTTTTAAGGACACTCCACTACAACACGACGTCAGTGCTGGCATCCTGATAGCATCCAACACCCTGACACTGAGGGTCTTGACTTTGTCCCACTTTGGACACTATTCCTGTCAGGTCACGAATGCTGTTGGAGAGAGTCGCAGCCCTCCTCTTCTCATCCACATGAAATGTGAGTCTTAGTATCCAACAACGAGAAAGTCCCGTCCTTTCGTGAACTCGAGTGCTATCCACACAACGACTTCCCAAAACAAGTGACGTATAGACGAAACATTTCGTGCAAAGTACTAAAAACGGTCGGCCTCTGTAACACAGGATTACTTAATTTCCTGTTCAAAATTGCAGTAGAGCGAAACACTCCCGTAAATCAGTATAAGGGTTGCTCCGTCCCGTGGTAACCGTTGGTAAATACAGAAAATATTTTTTTTGTAGAAGTGATTTTTTGTTAAATTCATTGCGTGAGACTTTTTAGAAGAGAAAACAGATTATAGATGGAACTAGATTTTATGGTGATCCGGTTGAGGCTAAATTTACTGTTCTTTCAAAAAAGAACAAGAGGAAAAGGGAGCAAGTAAATATTTATTGAAGTTTTATCTGGGTCGATGTTTACTCGTTTACTGCTATGAATCAAATGTATGAAATCGGGTATTCAATCACTTAAAAACAGGTTTAAACTGTCTGAAAACAGCCACTGAGGTTGAAAGATGGAAATTTTTAAAATCACTAACAGACCAATACGTGCGCTACGCACATGATTATTTGTTTAATTTCTTACAACTTCAAGTCGTTAAAAAATCCATGGAGAATAGACATAAGGAGAGCAAAGTCCTGTACATCGACTTCACAAAAGTCGAACACATTTTGGTCGGAAGTACAATAAAAAAATACAAGAACTTCTCTACTGATGGCGTTAGTGTTCCATAGGAGACACTAATAATGGCCGCCATTCGCAGGCTATCATATGGCTGTCATTATGAAGTATAAATATAACCTCAAATGAATGTAAACAATCATTTATTTTATTTTAATAATGAATTGGCCCATTATATTTTATAAGAAATATCAGAAATATATTTTATAAGAAATATCAGAAAAAAATTACCTTCATTTTTGAAAAATGATGAAAAATTTTTGACAATTCATCTCCTTATGAACATGTCACAAAATTATTAAAAACACATGAACATGGACATGAAAACAAATTCAAATAGTAGCGACGGTTGGCGGCGGGACCGAGGGGCCATTCACTCTCGAATCAGCCACTTTTAACGTTTGAAATCAAGGAGGAATCTACATTAATAAAGAACAAAAAATGCGAAATCTTAAAGAATCAAAAAAAATTGTAGT
>CAJFCP010026017.1:113222-150757 GCA_904066005.1 Synergus itoensis | reverse complement strand
AAGCCTATGAAAAGTGCTTTCAAATGAGCACTCGGCCAACTCTGTAAGTTGATTTGCACCAAAGATATAAAACTTCAAAGTTTGACCAATTTTGCTCCAGGGTGGGTAAAAGTTCGTGACCGGCAGTGTATATTAATTTTAATATGGTTGTATATTAATTCTAAAACATAATGGTATATTAAATTTAATTGACGGTATATGCAAATGACTTTACTCATAGTATATTAAATTTTGATCAGTTTTTTTTAACAGTGTTGGTCAGATGCAATACATAAGTAGTCATGGAATGTTTTGGTTAGACACACCACAGTTTTCAGTAGAAATTTTCTAGGGTCGCGGTGTTTCCTAAATGAAGTGTTTTGGTGTGATTTTTTTCTAAGTATTTTATTTTTAGTTCTTAATCATTAATTTATTGTCTTGATAAGGATATAAACTGTAATATGGACGTAGTTGCCTTTTCCTTCCTCTTTCACTGTTTTTTCGAATTATTTTTTAATGAAATTAGTTTCGTGTTTGTTCATCTAGAGATAGAATTTCAATAATGAACGAATAATATTCTCTTTTATCCCTGTTGACAGATGCACCAAGGTGCAGGAAAGGTTACGAGAGATTGGAAATTACGGCCTTGCGTGGTGAAGCTCTGAAACTTCGTTGTGAGGTCCAGGCCGATCCGGATGACGGCGTGAGATTTTCATGGACGCACAATAGCACACGAGGGGATGTTCTGCCAATACGAAATACTCGAGTGATGTCTCCAAACGAGGGACTCATGAGTATTCTGGACTACAAGCTGGACAGTGATAGTGACTTCGGGACACTGGCATGTTGGGCAATAAACAGTGTCGGGAGGCAAAGAACACCATGTATCTTCAATATCGCTCTTCCCAGTGAGTAGACACATCTCATAAATAAATTATATTATAATTTTTTTATATCTTAGATATTGAAAAAATAATTTATTTTTTATATAATTATAAAATTCATAACATATACACCCACAAGAGCGATAACTGATTGAGTAACCGAAATGTTTGACCCCTTCCCGATGAGATAGGAGGTTGGGTTTTTTTCAATTGATTCTACGATAGATGTTATTCCAACCGAAAAATTGTCAAAATCGGGTCAAGGAGTGGAAAATTGGCGATTTTAGGGAAAAATGTCTTTTTTTCACCTCAACCAATAAAATCGGAAAGAGTTTAATAAAAAAAAGAATAAAAAAAATTATTGTAATTTTGGAATTTTTTTTTTTATTTTTTTTTTAATTGAAAATTTATCAGAAGCTTCTTCAAATTAATAAAATTTCGAATTGAAATGTATTTCAAATGAACTTTATTTTTCAAATGGTAACCATGACAACCAAAATAAATCGATAGTGAAAATATCAAAAGTTCAAATGTTTAAATGTCAAAAAAAATTTATAACAAAAATTTTACCATTGAAATAAAATATTCAATATAAAAGAAAAGAGATCAAATAATAAATTAGAGAAAATGAATAATGAAGGTAAATAAAAAATAATTTCATTTTAAAATGATATATTTTGTTAAAATAAATTCATTTTTTTTTAATGTTTTAGAGGAATGATTTTACAATGATTTAAAATAATTTAATGTTAATTTTATACTTGGAAATAGAAATATAATTTACAGCAACGTATCATCTGAATTGCAATTCAATGGTAATGTTTAAATATATATTTATTTATGTTTAACAAAAAATTTTTAAAAAATGAAAAAAATAAATAAATAAAAAAAAATGGTTTTAAAGATCTCTGCTATCTCCTCGCGGTGAAAGTGGGGAACGGATAATTGAAAGATTTTTCACGTCAAACAGTAGAGGTAAATCTGCCACGTGCATTGAGGGGGCCGCGTAGCGGCCCCCGAAAAGCCGAGTATTTTAAAATAAAATTACATCATAAATTACATCATAAACTGCAAGTAGTTTGAATTTTTGGAAAAAACATTTTTCAAACAAATGGAATTTATTTAAACAAATGAAAACTAATTTTCCAATGTTAATAAATATTCCATTATACCAATATTAATAATTTTTATAAAGAAAAACGTATTTTCGAAAAAAAAAATATTTTAACAAATAGAATTTGTTTAAATAATTAAAAATTAATTAACCAATGTTGATAAATAGTTCACTAGACTAATAGAAATAATTTTTATATAAAAAAAAAAACGAGAATAAAGCGCTCAGAAGGCCGATTTTATGAATAATTGACATTTTTGGTTTTAAGGGTAGTTTTCAAGCTACCATGGGGGTGTGTTAGGGGTGCCAAACCCATATATGAAATACATGAAATTCTTTTTTGGATAGTTTTCAACAATTCTCTATAATCTCCCGTAACATTTTCCGAAACCCTGAAAAATTATTCCAAAAATTCTAAAATGTGATTTTTCCCCATGCAATTTACATGGGAAACTTCAAGTCAAAACTGGCACGTGTTAAAATCGATATTAAAAAAAAAATTTGACATTTCTTTTTTGGGATTTCTAATCAAATTGGGGGGATCGAGACTCTCTAGAAAAAAAGTCTTTTTCAACCACCCTAATATACACCGTTTCTTGGAAATATAATAATATAATATAATATAATATAATATTATATAATAATATAATATAATAATATAATATAATAACATAATAATATAATATAATAATATAATATAATATAATATAATCTCTGCAACTAATTTCCTGTTCAGTAGAATCGACGGTTGACTGAGGGAAACTGATCCTTTATACACGGAGAAAATTTGCGCGGTAATCATTACCGAAAGTTGTGGTGAAATTGGGATATCGTGACATTTCAGCTTTCTTTCGTCTAGTATCAGTATTATTTAATAAGCTTTTGGGAGCATATGATGAATGTATATTAAAAAATAAATATTAGTACTGTAATTTTTCAAGTCGCGCAATGTAATAGGTGGAAAATAATGATTAACGTAAATACTGTAAGAAGTGAGGAAGTATTCAACGTAAAATACTACCAACAAAATGAAATTTTTTCAAAGATAAATTGAAAATTTCAAAGCAGATGCGTTCAATTTTTCGCATTTACTTTCGTGAGCCTTCACCGAGCTGGACTGGAAGGATTACCGTCCGTTCGGTAAAGCTACCAAGTGTATCTAGAATGTCTAAGAGCGAACTCGCATCAACATCCCGCTCATGCGCAGTAAAGGTTTTCTTAGTAACATAAAAACCACACTGCCCACGAGCCCACGCTTGCCGGTTCACAGTTTTAAATGTTTATAAGGAATATAAAATAAATTGTTCTCATCTTTCAGAAGTTACCTTAATATTTTCCACCTTTCCTATAATTATAATTTAATAATAAATGAGACCGAACGATTTTGTACAATATAAAGATTTAAAATTTCCCGCGTCGCCCGCGATTATCGATATACGACGCGTCACGAACTGTATTGACCAATAAGGAATCGGGTCCACACATTATATAGCATTACAGTTTTTCGATATTATTTATTATTTATTATTGCTTTTGAAGTAAATTAAAAATTCAATCAATACAATAAAATGCAATATAATATAAAAATTCGTTCATTTTGAACATTCAGAACTTCAACCACATGATATTTTCATTCGCTCCTATTATATCTTTCTCGCAAGTGGTGATACTTTCTACTAGTTAGTATATAAGGACAATTCAAATCTATACTCTCAGCGTAGTGCGTGCGATTCGCCGAATATAGCGATAGTTTTATATATGTATTAGTCATAGCAATAGGTTTATGTATTGTACTCATATATAGTTTAGTTTACCATTAAAATTGTATATATAATATGTAAAGCATGGTCAGTTAGTTGAAGGGTTTGATGTATGTATTTGTAAAATATACATACATTAATAACGAGATTATTTTTTTTTCTCTCCAAGCTGTATCTACCAAGCCGTGCGGTACTGAGTACCGCACGGCTTGGTAAATTCTCAAGTCCAGGAGCCTAAACTTTCTTGTGGTTTAGTACAGGACGTTCTCATGAGCAGTGCGGTACTCTGTACCGAAAGCTTGGTAAATTTTCATGTAATTCCTTTTACAGTGCTGTACGTGAAAATTTACCGAAATGTCACGATATCCCAATTTCACCACAACTTTCGGTAATGATTACCGCGCAAATTTTCTCCGTGTATATTTTAGTGGATTTAATTTAAATTTTGATAGAAAAGCGAAGGGAGTTATAGAAGGAAGAGTGGGAAAATTGAAAAGAGGGCAGAGCGGAAAGAGTAATAAAAGAAAAAAAGTGGACAGTGGGAAGAGGAAAGAAGAAAGAGTGGAAAATGTGAAGAGGGAAGTGTGGGGAGTAGGAAGAACAGAAAGGAGGGAGAGTGGGATGATTGGGAATTAGGAAGATTGAAAAATGGGAAAAGTGGGGAATAGGAAGAAGGAAGAGTCGAAAAAGAGATGATTTGAGAGGGGAAAGAGTGGGGACTAAGGAATGGGAAGAATGGAAAGAGGGGAAAGTAGGAACAATTGGAAGAACAGGAAGAGTGGGAAGAACGAAGAAGTTGGAGAAGGAAATGTGAAGAATGGAAAGAGTGGGTAGAGAGAAACTGGTAAGATTGGGAAAGAGTTGAAAGAAAGGAGAGTGGGAGGAGAGAAGAGTAGGAAAAGGGAAAAACATAAAAATTAGAAAGAATGGGAAGAGGGAAATGTCAGGAGTGGAAATTATAGGAAGAGAGAGGAAGGTGTAAAGTGTGAAGAATAGGAAGAAGAAAGAATGGGAAGAGGGAAGTGTGGGGAGTGTGGACGACAGGGAAAGGGGAGAGTGGAAGGAGTAGGATAATTGGGAATTGGGAAGAGTAGGGAATAGGAAAAAGAAAAAGTGGAAAAAGAGAAGGGTTGAAAGTGTTAAGAGTGAAGAGTGGGAAGAGTAAAAAAGGGGGAAGAGTGAGAGTAGAAAGAAGAAACATTGAAAAAAGAGGAGAAGAAAAAAGAAGAGACAGAGAAGAGTTGAATGTGAGAAGATTTGAAAGTGAGAAAGGTGGAGATTAGGGAATGGAAAGAAGGGAATAATAAAAGAACAAGAAGAGTGGGAAGAATGGAAAAGAAGAGTCAAAGGTGAAAATAATGGGAAGAGGGAAGGTGGAAATATTGGAAAGAGGAAACTGTGGGGATGATTTGAAATTGGGAATATTTTAAGGTGTGAAGAGATGAAAGTAGAATAAGTGGGAAGTGAGAAAAAATGATAAAAGAAGGAGTGGAACAAGTGGGATGAATGGTAAGAGTGAGAAGAGTGGGATAAATCTAGATAAATAATTACAACTTCTTCACGCTTGATGTAAAATTCTCTTGTGGATTTAAAATGTTGACCTAGTTTAAAAAATTCCTTGCAAGTATGTTCATTAATTTTTCGGCAGAGATGTCCTCCAAGGAGACTTTGTATAGTCACTAAAACTTCAAAGCTTCATTTTCCTTTATGAATCGCTAGCAAAATTCTAGTGTTTAACCAAAAAGCTTTGAAATTTAGAAAAAACGTGGATTCTTCTCGCATTCTACAAAGTTCCTACTTAATTATTCTGGCTAATGCATGCGAGTTGCGCCACCCTGTAACCGTAATGGCAAACGACTTCGCGGCAATATACTTGAATGGAACGGCTAGCCCTATTAAGTATTGACCTAGTTGGTAAAGCTGCAGTCTGCTCCAGGTAAACTGACATTCGCCGAAGTAGAATTGTCCTGAGTTAGAATTGTCTCTAGTTTAGAAATTCAAGAGACCAGTAAGTTACTCCAATTTAAACCTTTGGAGAAAAACTCCTGTAAGAAGGAAGGCGAATGAATTAGGTAGAAAGTACTTAGGCATATTACATTCGAGAATAACTACTATTCTATTCTGAGTAAATTCAAATTAAGCAAGTTGAGAAGAAACAATTTCAAAAAAAAAAACCTTTTCATTTTGAATTCTCTTGATTTCTTTTAAGTTCACTTCGAATTGTATTCAATTAATTCGATTCTCTCGTATTCTTGTAAATTAATTTGGTTTCCTGTGAATTAGTTTATTCTTTCACACGTTACTTTACACACGTAACGTTGGAGTTTGGAAGATATTTACGTTTGATCAGCATTCAGTATCTCGGTAGAGTGACTACCATGACTAACGTGATTGTCTATAAAGCTTTCGCCTGCTTCCAGTTTGGCTTCCCCATCTATCCATTGTTTGATAATGAAAAAGAATGGAAAAAGATTCGAAGCTTAAAAAGGCAGTCATGTGATGGTAGTGGAGACAGTGGAAGTTGGCGGATGGTGTCGAGAATTTCCGTCTGATTTCGCTTCACTCAAGGCTTGCCTGACTGGTTTGGCTGGCTTTTCTGGGTTGGTTATTGGCTGTTGGATGAATCGGTAGTCTGTAGTTTGTAGTCTGTGGAGGGTTGGCTCCTGCTACGATACCCTAGTACTACAGTTCACTAAACTTCAACCGTAACCTCTCGCCAACCTGGACCAACACTCATAGCAGCCGGTTCTTCTGGCCGATTAAACTGAGTACTTTGCTGCAAGTTCAGCCCGCATTACCGTTAGCGAGTCTTATAACCGAATTCACTCCAAGACAGTTGGAGAGACCTTTGGAGTATTATTTCGGGGTCAAAGGAACGCAGAGTCCCTCTATGTTTCGTCAATTTCTAAGACTTAACTTAAGAGCTTAACAACTTATATCAACGGATTTGCAAGTATCATCGCCGAATCTGCTCTGATTATGAATTTATAAAATCATAACATAGGTCTGCATGGTTTTGTTCTGGAATAGCTGGAGATCATTTCCAAAGTAATTTTTGGCGTAGAAACCGAATCCGGGCTCAGAATTAGGTACTTCATCACCTCAGGTTTCTGCGTAATCATAACCTAAAAGTGCGAGAAACACGGTTTTTCGCTATATTTGGGCACCAATAACTTAGCGAATTTTTATTATTTTTTAAATCTGATAAAACCGTCAAAAAGGACCACTTTTCAGCTTTTTATTTCACTATTTAAAAGTTTGATTTGAATTTTTCTAACTAGAGATATCGCCAATTAAAAAAAAAAATTGCAGGTTCCGCAATGACCGACATATGGCGGGAAAAAACGATAGGACGTCAAATTTGTTTTTTCATTCTTATTTCTGATGGAAGAGGCATTATACGAACGAGCAATCATTGTCGGCAGGTAGGAATCTGCTATTCCAAACCCAAGTAGGCTGAAACCTCATAACCTCAAATGCAATAACATCTACACCACGACAGACAGGGTTCTGTTTAAAAAACCAAAGTACGCTATAACCCCATAACCTCAAACCTATAAGCTATAAAAACCTGTAACCCATAACCTCAAACCTATCGTTTTTTCCCGCCATATGTTGGTCATTGCGAAACCTGCAATTTTTTTTTTTAATCGGCGATATCTCCAGTTAGAAAAATACAAATCAAACTTTTAAATAGTGAAATGAAAAGCTGAAAAGTGGCCCTTTTTGATGGTTTTATCAGATTTGAAAAATAATAATAATTCGCGAAGTTATTGGTGCTCAAATATAGCGAAAAACCGTGTTTTTCGCACTTTTAGGTTAGGACTACTCAAAAACCTGACGTGATGGAGCAATTATGAGCCCGGATTCGGTTTCTACGCCAAAAATTACTTCGGAAATGACTCCTACCTTTTCTAGAATAAATTCAACATTTTTTTTTACAAACCTGTGTAATAAATGTTACATCATAAACTAAAATCGTTTAATAGAGTCAGATAACTTAAATAGAGAATAGCTCTTTAGTGATGTTATTGTATTGATATTAAGATTCTAAACAACTTTCGAGTTTGTTATGATTCAAATTCTACGACCCCTTCTTGTCCCTCTCCAGCTCAGGCTCGCCATTTTCAAAGAACTTCACAAGTAAATCTCTTCTGGAGAATTATACGCTTAGACAGTACCGAGCGCCATTAAACGTGACTCGCGAGGTACTGTTTGTCTGATAAGAACCCCTTTAGTACGTCAGCGTTTACCTTTCTTGGATCTCGCATTTCTCTGTACCATATGCCAAGCGTTTACAGTTAATGTAATCCAACTTGAGTACACGCTCCGCTAACAAGGATTGCTGTAACTGTTCATTATGCTTTCGAATTTGAATATATGAATTCTTATAAGTTAATGTGTATTCATAATATTGTTACCTGGAATTTTTAATTGTTACTAGCAACTACTATCCGCGCGATTAATTTCTTGTTTTTGCACTACTTTTGCTAAAAGCTGAGCATCAGAAATTTGTCCCTTGGATTTTTTGAAACTATTTTCGAATTTTTTACATATTTTTCATTATCTTATTTTGCAAGATATTTAGAATGATTTTAAAGGATTTCAAGATATTTTAAGTGATTTTAAAGATTTTAAGGGGATCTCAGTAAATTTAAAGTGATTCTTGAGAATTTAAAACGACTTCGACAGATTTCTAGTGATTTTAAAAAGTTTTTAAGGAATTTCAAGAAATCCGAAATTAATCTGACTAGTTTGGAAAGAATTTGTTTTGATTTTCAAAATACACACACGCACACAGTTGTAAATTAGGTTGCATTTCCAGTTCTCTGGGATATCTTGAGATCGTAACTGTGGCTCGGAGATAATCCAACGTGCCTACATGTACACGAATAGATGTAGAACTAGAAACTGCGAGAGGTTTGGTTCTATTGCGCTAACCGCTTAACATCCCCTGGTGCAGGAAATTAGCATTTCGATGTGGGAGAAAATCGTTGGAAAAACGACTGCCGGGAATTCTTGCTTCGAATCGCCATTTAAACGAGCAGAATACTGCGATTTAATTTTCAAATTTACGATCTGAAAAGTGTTCCCTAGACGCCGACGTTTTGCAGATGAGTCGATTTCACGAAGAAAACCTTGCTTCTCTTGTAATGAAAGTCTCATTTAGAAGGAATCTCTTTATGCTCAAAAAATTTACGACTTACACTAATCGGTTTACTATTTGTTTTTTTTTTTCGTAATAACGCGCAAATGTACATTTTATTAAGAAATCAATATTTTATTAATAAAATAATTACCAAGTGGTTTATTAGAAATTTCAATAAGCACTTTATATGGAACTAAATACATAGCACTTATAATAATTAATGTTTGTGTTTCATATAAATAAATGTCTTTGATGATTATATATGTGTGTATATATAATCAGTTAACTAGTATCGTAAAACAGAGGTTAATAAAACAAAACATATGATACTTAATAAATTTAATTAGACTATTGCTACATGAACTAATTTCATTAAAGCACACGAAATAATGAAACTTGCAAATTATTTTATCTCCCATTAATATAATCAGTTTAACAATGCATGATAGGAGAAATACGTATCTGTTTTATTTTCATTCTATTTCAATCGAGTTTTTTCTATTTTAATTGTGTTACATCGATTATAGACTTTCTTTCTATTCGAACTACGTTATTGACTAGTTCTTATTTTTATTATTTGCATTCAGATATTTCTAGTTCATTTCTTTTAAGAGAAGCATTTTTAATATTCTTTTCCTGTGTATAATATATTACAAATCGAGCCTGAGATTAAGTGCAACTACTCCGAAAAAAAAGTGTATTTTTAACTAAATATTGAAGTTTAAATTAATTTTCAACTAAATAGTTTTCTATGCTAAGAAAAGCAAACAAATCACAAGAACAGATTACATAATAGGAATACTATTATACCTATACTATACTTTATACCAATGTGCCCAGATCTGAAACGACATGCACTCGCATACACTGCTCCCTCAAATGTAGTCATGCCTCGGTACGTCATGACACTTTGTGAGTGAGTTTAGCAGGTAAAGAAGTCAGGGTCGTATGTACCAGTGTTCCCTTTTCGGGCTCCACAATGATGTGCATTGATGCTCATGCGTCGCGCATGGCGCGAATGGTTGATTGGTTGCTTTTAAAGGGTTGCGTCTGATTGGTTACTTTCCGCGAATGAGTGAACCGAGTGAACCACTGTGAAAACTGACTTAGGGTACTGCACCCTTTACAGCTACGGTACTGCCGAGCTGGCGGCGCCTTCCTTTCGACTCCTCACCTCCCCTTATCTACAGTGCCGTAACGAGGGCGGGGCGACTGGGGCAACTGCCCGGGGCGCAAGCCCCGGGGGGGCGCAGGTCAAGCAAACAAATTATCAAAATTTTTTCAAAAATTTGTTCAAAAATTTTTTAAGTATCTCGATAAATTTAAAATAAATTTAGATCTTTTTAGAAATAGGATATAAGTAAAAATTAATATTCTTCGGAGGGGAGGGGGAGTATATGAAGGGCGCACTGATATACTTTTGCCCAGGGCGTCAAAATTTACCGTTACGGCACTGCTTATCTAAGTTTGGGAGCGAACCCAAGTTCTAGGAAGACGACAACTGATTGTGAGTGAACTGCAACCGATGGAGCAGTGTACTACAGTGCTCTCAAACGGGGCAGCCTGTACGCGCATTGTTTTGGCTTCCCGCTAGAGAAATTCTCCCACTGGTCCATTTTATTCGATTTTGAATCGCGCGTCAGATTACACTCAATTGCAGAATTTCTCCAGCAGGAAGTCAACACGTGCTGCGCGCGCAGGCTCCCCCGTTTGAGAGCACTGGTGTACTATGAAAGGTCTATGTCCGTGTGAAAAAAGTAGGAGGCCGAAATGGTTGCGCGCGCACCAACTTCTCCTCTTCTGAATTTGAAAACTCGAAGATGCACGATTGCCGGTCGGAAAACTTCGACGGTTCTATTTATATCTCGATCCGCATTTGAAAGAAATTTGAGATTTTAATGTTTTCGATGTTTACAGCGATTCTTAATTTTTTATTTGCGTCGATTTTCAGATAATTATGTATGTATTATGTATATGTATTATTATGTATTATGTTCTTATGTATGTTCTATATGTATGTTGAATGTAGGAAAAAAGTTTGAAAAGTGTGCGTTAAGATTGATTTTGTAACTTTTTTTTGAGAGAAAATGATACTTTTCGTGGATATGCCCATATGTATAAGGAAAATTTTTGTATACTTATATATATTTTGTTCTGGAAATTGGTTAAATTTTTAAAACACATATCATGTAACTGTTATTCATATAAAAATGAAATTAAAAAAAAAAATCTTAATCTGTCAGGAAGGAAGAAATACAATATCATAAATTATAACATTTAAAAACAAAGTAAATGGACGCGCAGAGTTCGTGTTGATGCTATTAATCAAATACAATAAAGATTATAAAGTTTTAGTATTAAGCGATTGAAAAATTAATCTTTTTTATTTTCGTTGCTTCACAGAAATAAGTCGTCTTAAATAAAATGTGTACTTTAGCTAGTATAATAAAATAGTAAATAATATTTTTCAAGTCAAGTTCTTAAAAGTGCTTCATAAATAAGAAAATAGAATTTTTTTCTTGATATAGGAAAACATTACGAATCAATCTGAAAATTTTCGAATCTTTCCGGAATTTCTGACCGAGAAAAACAGTTTCATTCCAATCTAATCCGAAGAAAGTTTTCAATCCGAATTAAGCCAATTCAAAATCCATCCGAATGAATCCGCCAATCCGTATTAATCAGAATTAATCCGAACTTTCAATATGAATAAATCTGGTTAATCTGAATTTATACGAATTTTTCGGAATCATTCGTATTGAGTCTGATAGACCGGATTAATTCGGATTGAAAATCCTGATTGATCTGATTTATTTGGATTGCAATTTTGGATTCATTCGGATTGGGCGGATTTATTCGGATTAATTCCGATTAATTCGGGTAAGCGGATTCATTCGGATTGCTTTTGAATTGGTTTTTGATTAATACGGATTGAAGACTTCATTCGGATTAGATCGGAATGAAACTATTTGCTTCGGATAAAAATTTCGAAATGATTCGGATTGAATCGGAATGAATTTCAATCCGAAGCTTTCGTTAGGGTAATCAATAAGCGTATATTTTAATCCTTTATTTATTTATTTATTTCCATGAAAACATAAACATGAGATTCAGAAACTCAAATTAATTATTTTCAATCAAGTGACAAAAATTAAGAAATACAAGTTAAGAAAAGTTGGTCGTCGCAGTAACCATTACGGTAATAGCGGTTACTTTTATGCTTTACTTCTTTTCTTTTGGGAGACGCTTGCCCCTTGCTATCACATCAAATACGACAAAATCGATCTTGCGAGGATGGCTTAAACCGTCCAAAATTACTGACCAATTTTTTTTTACAAAACTGCCAGTTCTTAAATCTACCACATAATTTTGGACTCCTTCTCTTATTCCATAAAATGTTCCTTCTTCCAATACTCCAAGCAAATATTTATCGACTATTATTGGAACAGCTTTTGGAGATCCACGTATTTTAACGTTATGATGTTCATCATAGTAAAAAGGTTCAGGAAGACGTGGCCCTCCAATTATATCCTTTGAACTTGTTTCTGCAAGAGGAAAATGAGACTAAGAAATTTGAAGCTCAAAATAATTTTCATGCCATTGTAACTAAAAATTAATTTATGGAAATATAATATACACATACAAATATTATATACATATTTTTAGTCACTATTTTACAATAAATGCATACTTACCAGTAAAATGAAGCAAAACGGTCAACTCTAAGAAAAATATACCAGTAATGAATCGCATATTTGTTTTTTATTTTGAGAACAGATTCGTATAGAATATTTCGAATAATGCAACTGAATTAATCTTTTGGATGTTTTACTGGTTGGACTACGTGCTTCGGTACACGAGTTCAGCCACTGAATTTTAAATATGAAGTTATAAAACCATTAAATGTTCTTCTTTTATTGTTGATGATTTTACAAATCTTATCTTGTAATTTTATATTACTTGGTACACACATGCTATTTTTTTTTAATTCCATTTGTAAACTGTTGCGTGGGGCGCAGCGAGGTCACCGATAATACCTCTTGCCCCCACTCATAAGTGTGACGTGTTCGACAAACGAATTTCCACTCTGCGCGCGAACCTACTCTGTTCTCTACCTCCCACCCTTCGCCCCACTACTCACTCAAAGTTGGTAGCTGACCCAGTGTGCCCAGCCCCAGATCTGAAACGACATGCACTCGCATACTATGAAAGGTCTATGTCCGTGTGAAAAAAGTAGGAGGCCGAAATGGTTGCGCGCGCACCAACTTCTCCTCTTCTGAATTTGAAAACTCGAAGATGCACGACTGCCGGTCGGAAAACTTAATAAAAGCCATTAAGTTGAAGTTTCAGACGTCTAGTCTGACGAAGTTTTTATATTGTTTTATTTTTTATATTTATTAGATTAAGAATATCGAAATAAAAGAATTCGCAAGATTTCAAGACATTTTAATTTAAGGGATTTAATCAGATTTTAAGTGACTTTAAGGAATTTCAAGGAATTGATTCTAATATAGATGAAATCCAATGAAATCCCATTAAAATATTTTAAAGTTATTTGAAATTTTTTAAATCTTCTTTAAATTTCTTAAAATCGTTTGAAATATTTCAAAATTCCATGATGGAGTTCATTAAAATCTCTTGAAATATCTTGAAATCACGTAAAATCCTAAATTTCTTGAAGTTTCTTAAATTCTTGAAAATGAAAAAAATATCATAAGATCATTTAATATTTCTGAAAATCCCAATTTGAAAACAAATCCTTGAAATCCTGAAAAAGTCCTCAAAATTTCTTAAAATCTTTTGCAATCCTTTACAGTCTCTTTAAAAAGTCTCTTTAAAATTCCTTTAAATTTTAAGAAATCTATTAAAATTCCGGACAATGCTGGGTAAATTAATGCCAGTAAATAAATAAAAATTCTGGGCATCGGAAACTGTGGAAACATTTTTTAAAATTATTTTTATTCCATTGAATGTAAAAATAAAAAATCGTCAGACTATTAGACGTCTAGGAAACTTCAATCCAATGGAAAAGTCAGGGAAATGTCTCAGAAATTCAAAAATTGAATTGTCCAAGTGTCCACCCTGTTTAATTTATTATTTTAATTAATTAAATGTAATATTTATTAATACGACGATTAATATTATTAATATTCTGCAGCTGAAAAAACTTGAGATCAAATTCAACGCGCATGCCGAATAAGAACCGCGCGAAAAATTTAAGTCTCCAATAAATTATTTTCACTAAATGCATTAAATTAATTGATTAGGCTAATATTCTTACAGTATTTTATTATTATAATATTAACTTTAATAATAATGTACATTAATATTAATATCATACACATGTAATAGTATTTATATAAATATTCTATTTTCTATAAACCTGAAAGAACATAACCTGAAAATCGAGGCATATAAAAAATTAATAATCGCGCTAAACATCGAAAACATTAAAATCTCCAATTTCTTTCTAATGCGGATCGAGATATAAATAGAACCGTCGAAGTTTTCCGAGCGGCAATGCTTTTTATTTTATTTTTTTTCAGTACAGCATTTTTCCTCTTTTGCATATCTTTTGTATTTAAGTGAGTGATTGTTTAAACGTTGAGAAATCGCGAAAAAAGGGCAATAATTAATGAAAATTCGGGAATTTGAAAACGCAGGAAGTTAATTTTTATAGTACCCGAAAAACCAGGGGTAGTAAGAAATCCCGGAAAGACCACTAAAAACCACCCTTAGCGAAAAATGACATAAAAATAGAAAAATCGAGAAAATGAATGCAAACTTTTCGTTGAAAATTACCGTAAATTACCAAAAAGTTCCAGAAATTTCTGTAAATATAATTAAATCTTCCGCTATCACGCTTCTTTCAATTAAAATTTAATATGGATAGAAATCGTGAATGTTATAAAAAATATCGCATATGCCCCAGTGGAGAGGGACTTATTTGCCTCGTGTATGTTTTTAGTATACTCTGCGAATATTAAAATACTATCAATTTCATTGATCTTTCTTCCTGCAAGAAATAACCCTGGTGGATCCTTTAGATAATCTTATTTCTGTTTTCACTGCGCTCATCAAAGTAGCAGTTTCCGTCGTTTCAGTTTCAACCTCAGCTGGATCGTTCTTGCGTAGAAAATCAATTTCCTCTTAGAGGGTGCTTATTTCAGTAAATTCTCAAGGGAAAGAAAATGCTTAAATGCGTTTTCGGGTTGAATGACTTTCTTAATGTAATTTGCAATCCAAGTCGTGCTCCATGTTCCCTGAGGTTTTCAGTATAGTTCATATTGACGCTAGTTCATAAAGACCATGTTATGTGTATTTTCACGTTACCTCAGCAAGAAGTGTATTTAGCTTAAGGACTTCCCGCAAGAGTAAATCGCTTACTGAGAGTTAATTGCTGCTTTGAACTAGAAATTCTGTAAACAACTTTTTTCGTCAGTTAAGCCTTTTTTTCGTCGTATAAGTTCCACGGCATAAGACTGTAACTATTTGTAAGACGCGATGACAGAGGTATCTAAATATAATAACTGAGTCGTTTTTTCAAAATTTGAATAAGTGGCCTAATTGCTTTATGTTTATCCACGCAATTTTCAGAGATGAGAAGTCTAAATAAAAAGAATTGTATTAGATTGCAAATAAAATGTAAAAAGATATTGCAATGTTTGAGGACTCTGCCTGACTAAACATTGACCTTTACTACTTCCTCCCAACTTGCTGACTGCACACTGACCTGCACTACTTCTCTTCCTGCACTTCTCTTTATCCTCCACTTTACTCAACTCTTCCCCTTTATTCACCAGACATTCTCCCCCCTCCTCTCACGGTTAACCAGATCCTGACAACTACTACTAAATTATCCCCCTCCACCCCTCTATTACCCAATTTCCTTCTTCTACCCTCCCGCATCTAACCAGTTGTGGGAGGGTGGAAATAATTATTAAGGTAGCCCCTCCCCGCCCCTCTACCTCTTTCAGTCTCTCTAATCCCCTCTCCCTCCCTCTCTTTTCTTCTTCGTCCGTCTCACGACTAATCAGACACTGTCCTCTAGTACAAAAAATATCCCCCTCCTCCCTCTACTTTCTCCATATCTCTCTCTTATTTTCCTCTCTCATGTGAAAGGGGGTGAAGGGTTACACAAAGGGAGGGGGGAAAGTGCGAAGTCTAAAATTGTATGAGGAATAAAAAGAGTGTCAAGGGGCATGAAGGGGTAAACGGGTATACAAAAGTAGGAGGGGCAGAAAGAAATGTAAAATTTTATTGGAGATACAGAGAGAGAGGAAAGTGAAGATCTTAAGGGGAGTGGGGTATTGTTAATTAAGTTTAAAAAAGAGCCTTTTTCAATAATACATTTTAAATAAGCTAATAACAGTATTGTAGTATATCATTTAAAAAAAAAATTTGTTAAATTTTCAGTGAAAAACATCGAAAACTAAGCCGTTGGCAGCCAATTTCCGGTACAGTGGATTTGAAATAACAGTCTCCACCGGCTTCGAAAACGTGAAGTTTGGGAAAATCGATTTAAAATTTTCAACAGTAAAAAATCAGAATTATTCTCTTTTTCTCGCTGTATACTTAAACAGAATCGTCGATGCCAGGTCCGTACAGTGAAGCACTTTCATTGTTATTCAGATTATTCTGAATAACAATCATTGTTATTTATTGTTATTGTTATTCATTGTTATTCGTTGCGACTCGGAGCAGCCGTTGATTAAATCGCTATATCTTCCACAGTTTTGCTCCAAATGCTCTAAAAATTTAGTACAACATTATTCAGATGCTGTACATTCGTCAAATGAAATTAAAAAAAATGAAAAAAAAGTTTACAAACAGTACCCCCCCCCCTTAAATGGAGAGGGCTTAGGCTTACTAGAAAGTGGTCTATTGTTGGTCATATTTTAGATACTTGGAGAAGAGTAGGGAAATAAAAGATGAGGGAGAGGCGTGAGAGGGTGGAAATTATTATTAATGATAGCCCCTCACCTCCCCCTCCCCTCTCCCTCTAACCATTCACTCTTCTCTTCCTCGTCTCTCTCACGACTAAAAAGACACTTATTCCTCTACTAAAATACCTATTCCTCCTCTTCAGGTTGAGTCAGTAGTAAGATAAGGGTGGAAAGATAGTGGAAAGGTTAAAATGTCGTGAAGGATAGGGAGGGAACGATGGGAGGGGGGATTTCTTAGTAGTAGAGGTCAGTGTCTATTTAGCCGTGAGAGGGGAGATAAAGCACTGAGAAAACTGTTTGTTTCGGACAACAAAACGTTTGGTTGCCATAGAAGCAACAAAAATTTTTGTTGCTTTTTTGTTGCAACTAAACGTTTTGCTGTCCGAACCAAACAGTTTTCTTAGTGAGGGAAAGGGTTTATTTAAGTGAGGATAAAGAAGAGGAAGTAGGGAGGAGGGTGAGGGGGCTAATGTTAATAAAAAGAGTTAGCGTCTGCTTAGTAGAGCGGAAAGAAGGAAGGAAAGAGAGCTTAGGAGTAAGGATCAGTTTTGGGCAGAAGAGAGGATAGATGATCAAGTGGTGCAGGTCGATGTTAAGTCAGTCAATAGGAGGCAGTAGAAAAGTTCGTGATTGATCAGTCACAAATAAGATTAAAAAAATTAAAAATTATTTAACATTATTAACTTAACATTATTTTTGTTTTACAGAAGTACCTCAACCACCAGTGGACTGTTCTCTACATAACGAAACAAGTGCCTTGGAGGTGAACTGCATTCCTGGATCCGATGGCGGCTTACCTCAGCACTTTCTTCTGGAAGTTCGAAGCCCTTTCAGGAATCTTTCACCTCTTCAAACACGACAAATCCTCCAGACACCTCAGAGCGATCAGGCATCTGTCGGGGAAATTCCTCCGATTTATCAGGAGAGAAATCCACAACCGGTTTTCCAGTTACATGATCTAGAGCCGGGAGTTGACTATACAGTGACAGTATACGCAGAAAATGAGCAAGGCAGAAGTGAGCCGATTTTATTGGAGAACATTAGAGTTGTGGAACCAATTGGTAGTAAGTTCGGCAGTAATGGTATCTCTCTGCAAGACTTGAAGAGCGTACTTCCTGAAGCTAGCTCCGAGAACTTTATTCTTATCATGGCTTTAATTGGTGAGTGTTTAATTTTAATTTTTTAATTTTTCTTTAATTCCTTAAAGACCTAGAAACTGTTTGAAATCTCTTAAAATTTCACACAAAACCTTCCAAATCCCTTAAAATTCGTTAAAATATTTTAAAATTTCTTCAAACTTTACAACATTCAAAGTCCATTAAAATCCTTTAAAATTCTTTAAAAAATCTCTTAATATTGCATGAATTCTTTTAAAATTCCACGAAATGTCCAGAAATCCCTTGAAATTCTACAAAATCATTTAGAAATTCCAGCGGCAGATTTAAGTTTAGCAGGGCCCTGGGCACTAATAGTGTGGGGGCCCCCTTGTAAGGGATTTAAAATATTACAAATTACACAATATTTATTGCATATTTTTTTTATATTTGAATGAAAAAAGAATGAAAAAACAGGAAAAAAGAATGAAAAAAGAGGATATTTATTTTGTGGGGGCCGGGGGCCCCTAGCTTGTGTGGGCCCCTAGGCACGTGCCCCATGTGCCCTTATGTAAATCCGCCACTGACAAATTCTAAAATTCTTTTGAATTTAGTGAAAATTACTTGAAAGTCGTCAAAATCCCTTAAAATTCTTAGAAACCCTTTGAAATTCCTCTCTAAAAAAATAGTGTCACAAAAAATTTGGGATACATTATTGTTGCAAATCTGACTGGGCTTTGAATGACTTGAAGTTGTAAGAAGGAATATAAAATAATCGCGCGCTTAGCGCGCGTGTGATTTACTAATATAGTTAAATGGAACACCCGAGATCGAATTCACAGCTATTTTATTTATTTTTTGCTTTCTCATAGAGGAAGCTTTGTAATCGTTACATTTTCCAATATTTTTAAAATGGCTTAATTAAACTTTCCTCACGTGTTAAATGTCTAATACAACATTCCAATCAATTGTCCGGATGTGTGTGTGTCGCCGTTTTTTGTCGCCCTATTAACTTAAAGACAGTTGTAGATAATTTGATGAAATTTTTAAAGTATATTGGCTCCACCTGTATCTCAAAACGTGCCAAAGGATTTTTCAAAATATTGAATTTTAAAATTTTTATGTACATTTATAATTTAAAAAAAAAATTTTTTTTTCTACAATAACTTCTCAAATAATCAAAATTCAAAGCTTATGAAAAAGAAAGAAAGATTCCTTACGTCGAGACGAACCGATTGAACTGCAGGATTAGTGTTTTTAATTGAATATTAATGAAATTATGATTATTCGTAATTTTTAAAATTATTAATTTTTCATGTATTAGTTCAAATAAAAATACTAATCCTACAGGTCAATCGATTTGTCTCGACGCAAGGAATCTATGAATGATGAGGTCGAAAGATTCTTTCTTTCGAGAAAAAAGAATTATATATATTTTTAAATATTTAAGAAAATCGTTAATGCTCCCTCTATGAGGAAGCAAATTCATTTGCAACTTCATCATAATGAGAAAGCAAAGTGCTCAAAAAATGAGCACAAAAAATTTAAATATAGTTAAATGGAATACCCGAGATCGGATTCACAGCTAGTTTTTGCATATATATACGAAAGTAATTAGTGTCATTGAGAGACTAATTGTAAGTAAAACTTTGGAAACTTTTTTCGATAATATTTTAAATACTGAAACTGATTAAAACGACAAATAATTTTTCACTATTAAAAATTTAAATAAGAAGCAAGTTAGGTATCCACGTACTGAAATAAATTGCTGAGTACCAGAACTAGGAATGTACGCTAATATCGACGTTCCTGAGAGCGTTCTACTTTTTAAATTTAGAGAGATGTATGTGCAGGCGAGAACTGCTTTACGTCGTCTCTTTTACTTACCGCTCGTTTCGTAAGCGCAGAATGTGCAAATTCTAGAATTGCTGAAGAACGCCTCCTGTACTTTGCAAGGATATGACTCGTTGCTGCGTCGAGAGGCGAATATTCTTCTTTTACTTTCTTCTCGGTCCTTCTTCCCGTCCCCCACATTTTGCCCATACCGCGTTCTGAGTGAATATTCGTGCTTCGACAGAACTCTATCCATCCGAATAACGCTTGACTCACGCTGAACGAATTTCTCGCCTTGCAAGGAAACTATCTGCGTACAAAAAGAGTCAGAGTAAAGGTAGAAGTCATCTATCATTTCAAAAATTCAAAATCGAGTTCTATCTCTTGAAAAAACATTTTTCTATGTACATATTTCCACATACCATTTTATTTTCTTGGTTTGGCTAATTTTATCAAAATCAGTTTAGAAAAAAGAGTTTCAAAAGAATTCAAATTAATTAAAAAGAATGCAATTTGAAACTCACATAAAACGCGTTATATGAAGCGATCATGTTAAATTCACTTTTGAAGAATCTGAAATTCAAGAAATTTTCAGACTCGCCTTATAAAAAACGGGAATCTGCTCAAATCTTCAAACTTTAACGCGTAAAAGTTTTGAAACTCCGTTTGCTGCCAATACTGCTTTCCCAACTTATAATTCAATCTTCGATACGTTCACACAACGGCAGTAATAAGAGTTCTTTAACGTTTACTTTTAAACTTAAGGGGTTAATACCACAGAAAATTTTTTAAAAATCGATTTTCTAAAAAGTGCAAATTCTTATAATAAATATATGTAGAATTGTTGAGTTAATCATTATTTTGGTCATAAATATCGAGAACAGGTCGAAAAACGCAAAACAACGTAATTTAAAAAATAGGGATTCCCATTAAAAAAATCGTCTTGACCTTGAAATGACCTTGAAAATTGAACTCAAGCTCAAAATTGATGCGGTACAGTTTTAAATAGCCTTCTCGGTCTTGGTCAACTTTTGTCTAAACCATTTTTTCGTAGATAAAGTATTTTAAAAGATACTTAAATAGATTAAAATGGATCACCCTGTATTTTAGAACAAAAACGTTAAACGCGTTTTTCTCGAAACAACGTTTTTCAACCTGGTCGCCATGATTCAGAAAAAACTATTGTATCGATGGGGCTGAAATTTGGATATGTTATTCTACACACATTTCTTCATCGCATAAACTAGAATCATAATTATTGATTAATATTTAACCCTTTTTTAAAACAATTTATGGTAAAAAAAAAGGTGAAAAATTTTCAAGTCGGCCATTTTGAATTTATTTTCTTTCGGATTTCAACCATCTTCATGTGACAGCGACAAGTCTATTCTTTACAAATCTCATTGATTTTTGTGTTTCCAAGCTTCCAAACTTGAGATATCATGGCGACCATTTTTTAAAATGGGTAACTTCAGGCAGCCATACCAGCCAGATTTATCATTAAAAATAAAAATCTATATTCATTTGTAAAAAGTTAGAATCTGTAATATAAATTTTAATTTGAAAAAAACATTCTTAAAAAAAAGGTGAAAACTATGGTACTAACCCCTTAAGTATTTTTCTGTCCATAACGCTTAAAAAATCTTTCCTTAGCGCTTTTTATCCCAAGTTCCAAACCGGTTATTTTTATAGAAGAAGCGAAGTTAACTTTTAAAAATGAAAATTAATTTTTTTGTGAACAGAATAAGCAATGCTTTTTTCCCTGTATTAAATAAATGGGAAAAAAAAGGAATAATACGAATAAGAAAATTTTTCTCATCGAAATTGAAGTAGTAAAAATGATGCACGTTCCATATTTTCGTAATCATAACGCCAATCGTTATTGGAGTAGTTATCGATTTATTGTTCTGAACGGGAGAATGTCACGTCAGTGATAATTGAAATTCGAGTAGAGAGAGTAACGCGATGTTTATCCAATAACATGTGACGAGAACGTGGCTCCAGCGTTACTCGTTTTCCGTTGTAACACGTTTAATATTCGAACAGAATTTTTATTTGGAGCTCTTATAAAGTTTGCTGTACTCGCACTCATAGCAATTTTATTAAGAAATATATCATCGTTCAATCTTCTATTGTAGGACAAACAAATTTGGTTAGGATTTTTCAAACACAGATGGAGGAGCTTTTTTGCGAGTATTTTTGGGATTGTCTATATGTTTTTCTACTCGAATACTTTTACACCTGAAAGGTCACCCAAGTCGAAATATAGGTCCTCTGTTGATGCTCCATATTGCTTAATAAATCCTAGTTTGGTTCTCTTTAGTCCTCGACATCCTCGTTTAGTTCTCTCAGGTCCTATTTAGTACTCTTTTGATCCTTTTTGTTCTCTTCGCATTTTTCCTAGGATTTTCTAAGTTCTCATTTTGGTCTCTAAGGTCCTACTGAGTCTTCCCGTGTGGAAATGTGCCCAGATTAGCCCATACTATAATTGGGCGCCAATGTGTGCCCAACTGGGTAGCCCAAATATGAAAAAAATTAAAAAGATTCGATTGTTTTCATTATATAATTAAATAAATGCAAAGTGTGATTAATACTGCACTTTTTTCAATAATTCATATTCCTGAATTATTAAACCTAAAGTTTCTAGAGCCAGTCACTGTTTAGTTTATACTTAAGTTTTTATCTTATAGCTTAGAAGCGACGAAGAATAATTAAATTTAAGATTTGATATCAATTGGTTCATGTTTTAAATATTTTTAATTATAATTAATCCATAATTTGTTCATTTGTTAAATATATCGATCCGTTCATATGTAAAGATTAAAAAAAAGCAATAAATCTTGTTTGTGCAAAAACAAGTTTTCTTTGTAATATACTTAACATAAAGATTAACCAATTTTAATATTTTATTGTTAATTGGTCAGTCCACATTCAGCCCAAATAATAACTGGGTAGAAAAAATATTTCCCAACTTGGGCCCAACTAGTTCCCCCTAATATGGGTTTTAGTTGGTATGAGCGTTACAACCCAAAATGGGCCCCACTTAGAGATCCCACTTGGGCCCCAGTTGGTACTTGTGAAAACTATCTGGAACCCAGTCTGGCCCCAATTGATGTTTCCACACGGGTTCTTTTAATCCTCTTTAGCCTAATTGAATTTTTGTAAAATTTTCTAAGTCCTCATTCAAACCTCCATTTTCTCTCTGTGTTAGTCTCAGAATGTAAAATTATTAATGACAATTAATAGTTATAATTATTCACTATTTTTTAATATTTAATAATGTCATAGAGATTGATTATCTACATACTAACAAATTATATAAAAATCAATGGATATTAATTTCCTGCGCTATTCAAAAACTAACAGGAGATCGTTACTTGAAAATTTTATATAAAAATAGTTCATGCTGGTAGTTGTCTAATTTTATATTAATTATAATACAATTTTAATGTGCAAGGATATAAATTAACGTATAATCCAGATATTGATACATTTCAATTGAAAATTTTTCTATTTCAAAAAAGCGCGCGCTCTGCGACGCAAGCGCATTAGAATATATATCTAATTTAATGGAGGACCTAAGAGGCTGTAACGAGACTTTCACCAAATCCTCTTTTAGTCCTCAAAACACGTAAAAGTGGAAATTTGCGCACATTTTGAGGACTTAATTAGGACTTAGAATATATTGAAATAAATCCTCTTTTTATCCTCCTAAGTTCTCGAATTTAGAGAATTTGGAGGATAAAAGGAGGATCTATATTTCGACTCCAAATAAATAAAATGTTAAATTATTTTTTGCAATTTTTGTTTTATTAAAGGTACTACATCTTTGATCCTGGTTGGCATTGGAGTGGTCATCGGTCTGACAGTTTGTCGAAAAAGAAGAATGGTACCCTCGCGGGAAGGACCAGACGATTTTACGACGCCGACTTATGTCGCGGCTCAACGAGTCGAACCCAGGGTCAGATATGGTACCGATAGAAGACGCTCCCAAAGGACCAGTCTCTACATAGAGGAGAGTAGAAATGGTATGTGCTTTCAACTTAAAACCAGAACGAGATATATCTTTTTACTGCTTTTTATATATTTTTCCAATTTTCATCGATAAAATCTATATTTTTTCATTTTTTCTCTAAAAAAAAAACACTGTTAGAAGATTCCTTCAAATCGTTTTTGTGTAAAACGAAAAATTCGAAATTTTGAAATTTGCTGAGTTAACTGAAGAGAAAAAATTTAAAAGTTAGAACTTCAGTCCTTGTGGATCCAAGTTCTAACGTAAAATTCAATTTCTTCTTTTCACTCAAAAAGTATTAGAATATTTTTTGCGTAAAGTGATATTATATTTAACAATGTGGTAATTTTCCTCAATTTCATATGTACTTAAACAATTTTAAAAATTGCATAATTTTGAGGATGATTTTTTACTCCTGGAACATTGTTAATAATAATATTATGAGATTTATGGGAAAGATTTCAAAGGCTATAATATTATAGATTGTTAGTTTGGGATTGAAGGTTGCCATATTTTATAAGTGAAAATCGTGTACAGTGCACAAATCGTCCCTCACGAATTACCCATAGAGCCAAGAGACTGGACAAACTAGTAGTTTCCAAACTTACATATCCTAACTTCCTGGGTTTGGTGTTGTTCGGTAGGAAAACAGAACACTATCTAGAAACCACTTCAGCATGTAATTCAAGCCACCCATAATCATTATAAAACTTGAAGTAGATTCCAAAAATAAATTGAGTCTAAAATTAACTCTAATGTATGTACTTATAAATACTAATCCTTTTTATTTTCCGAAATATTAAATTGTAATATATAATTTTTTTATGAGAAGACTCTAACGACTTCAAAAAATCCTTTCATTCATTTTGTATTCATTTTTAAATAAAAGGTGTAGCTATGTCATTTTCTGTGTACACTTAGAAGAGTCATATAAATTGCTTGTGTCACAGCCCCTGGGAAATTTTATTTTGCATCATGATGAAATTGCCAATACAGTTTTCTGGAACGCATGTGGTAAGATCCACGGCAGAGTGGAAGCAAGAGAAGAGTTATTGAAGATTTTTCACGTCTCGAATTCTAAGATGTGCGTCGTAAGGTATTTCCCCCTCACTTTCCCCCTTGGATCCTCAACAAGTTATCGAAGATTGTAGCAGCCTTTATAAAGCGACTTGCATATAAGTAGTCCCTAGAAGCTTAAAAAACCCCCTTATAAATTTCACTAGATTGAAAGAACTAGAAGCCAGCTCAAAATTGTGAGGCCACAAGCTTTTGTAGTGTGAAAAGATAACAAAAGCTATTTAAACTCCTTTTTCAACCCTCTTTTCCCACCCCTTTTCCCAATATCATTTATAAAACCTCTTTTTATACCTCCCTGTCCAACCTCCTTTTTAAAAAACCTTTTTCTAAACCTCTCTTCCCGCCCACTTTTCCATAACTTTATTTTTCCATCGTCCTTGTTGAAATATTTTCTCTAAAGTCCTTTTTAAAATCCCTGTTTTCCAAACGTCTTTTTCCAACTCATTTTTCTCACTCCTTCTTCTAATTCCCTTTTCCAAGCACCTTTTCTGAAACGCCTTTCCAAAAATATTTTTTCCATATGCCTTTTTTCAACCCCTTTTTCAAATCATTTTTCCAGCTCCCTTTTTCAAGCCCCTTTTTCACCCTCTTTTCCAACCTCCTTTAACAAACGCCTTTTTCCAACCTTATTAACTCCAATTTCCACCCCCTTTGCTAATTTCCAACCTTTTACCAAACCCGTTTTTCCCGCCCCATTTTTCAATCTCGTTTTCCAAATACTTTTTCACATCTCCTTTACCGACCTCTTTTTTTAAAAACCTTTTCTAAATATTTTTTCCAAACCCTTTTTTTATCTCCTCTTATAATCACATCTTCCAAACCCCTTTTTTTTTACTCCTTTTTCAACCTCCTTTTTTCTAACCACTTTTCCAAAGCCTCAGAATAAAAAATAAGAATCAAGAAATGTTAAACTTTTTTATTAATTCTTTTTTTTTTAATAAATAACGTGTACACGTGAATATGGTTGAATAAGAATTTATTTATTGAGAATTCACAAGTACAGTCTAAGAGTTCTTCATTTTACTCCCTAGTGATTATATTGATTTGCATATGACTTCTCTTCTAAGTCCCTAGAGAGTAAAATGTAGACCTTTAGCTCCATTTCATAAGCATTATGTTTCAAGGGCGGAAAGAAGCTGATTACGGAAATGCGAGTCCCGGAAATGCATCGACCCGATTCCTTATTGGTCAGTCATATACTTAACGCTTTTACCTTATTGGTCAAATACAGATATATCGATAATCGCGGGGATACGCGGGAAATTTTAAATCTTTATATTGTATACAATCACTTAAATATGTTATTTCACCTATAGTTTTCTACCCTTATTGGTAATTATAAGTGACGCAAGAAACTTAAAATCCTTTCACATGGTATAGAGTGAGAGGAAGATACATTTTTTAAAAAACAAAACCACAATTAAAAATCAGTAAAACTATAAAAGTAGTTAATTTTGAAAACAATCAAACAACTATTATTTTTTATAACCCAGTAATTATTTAGTTTATAAAATATAAGGAAAAATTTTTTATATCATGTATCTATTATTACTATAAAACTGAAATTAAAAAAAAAATTTAATTCAATCTGTTAGGAAAGAAGAAATAAAATATTATAAATTATAACATAATAAAAAAATAAACGCGCGCGCGGAGCGCGCATTCGATCTTGTAGATCTTGATATCACATAATGTTTTCGACGTATGTACTTAATCTCTTACAAAACCTTCAACTCCTCCCACAACTACCAGAAGTAGAGCGTAAAAACGGCCTTGAAGTGATATCAGTAAAATGGCGCCAATACTGGATTTAGCTGTAATCAGGTCGTAGTATGGCGATACTAACTAAAGGAGGCACTGTTGGTAACGAATACTGTAGAAACTCCACGACGAGAACATGGAAAGGGCGATTAAGTTCTTAGAAGCGGAAGAGGTAGTAAGGGTGGAAGGCGGGTCCGGAGAACCCACCACGTGCCGGAAGCCACGTTCCTATCTCCTCGACGTCTGCCTCGCAAGGTGTACGATTTATGACTCCACTGACTTCTTCTCCTTTGCTGCTTGCTGCTGCTGCTGCCACTTCTTTCTCTTTTCCTGTTTCTTCTTTTTCTTATACCACTTTCTTTTCCTCGTCTTCTTCAACTTTACTTCTGCGAAGCTCATGCAATGCTCATGCGATTCTCTGATAGCTGCTCACAGATTGCGTCAAGAAAATAAGTAGGTAAATTTGTTAATAGCAATTTAGCGAGCGCGTACAAGACAGGCAGGTATAATCACATAGAAAATAGAGACGCTTCAGCTATGTGATAAAGAAAGCAGAAAATAATTCGTGTCAAATGACAGCTTATCTTAAGAGGAATTTCCAGATAGATTTAAATTTCATAGCCCTTGAAATTTAATCATATTCCTGAACTTATATTAACTTTCAAAGGCCCTTCTTAAGTAAGGCTTCGTTGACGAACAAAATTAAGAAATTCTACTAAGAGCTTTTCAGGTCGCAAAGGGGTATTCTAAGTTCTAAGAAATGGAACTTATTTCTTTTATGAAATAGCGCAGAGCTTCTTAATTATTTTTAATTATATCTAATTATTTTATTTTCCGTTAATTTCTTTTGAAAAGAACTGTGAGTTCATTAAACGCTTCTCAATTTTAAAACATTTTTTGTGATTTCAAAGGTATATTTTAGAATATTTTAATTAATTTCTGATAGTTAAACCTTTGGCAGTCACAAAATTTATTTTTGAAAATGTAAGAGTATTCTTCTTTATTTCTTAAAGTTTAGGTGAGAGGATGGTCGAATTCAAAGCTCGCACATCTTATCAGGTTGACAACGAACTGACTCACATTCTCGGCTACCTCAAGATACCCCCCCCCCTTTCGCAAGCCCTTTCCAGCTTACACGTTAATTACACAGGCACACAAAAAAAAAGTGGTCTGTATCAAGAACGGGACCTATATATTCTTATATATTTTGACGCGCTGATTCCGAATCCGGTGTCCGATTGGCACCAGCACGTCAAGTTTAAGAGCATTTGAAAGTCAAATCGTCAAAAAAATCGACTGAAAGAAGGTGACAAGCATTTCTATGGTTTTGACGACCGCTGAATCCGAATCTGGAATCTGTTTTATTCCATCATGTCTGGATCAAGGTCAATTCAAGGTCAAATTTTTATAATATGAAAAAAGTGAATTTTTGACTGCAGATTCTGAAAGAACGGAAAATTTTACGTTCAGATATGATATCCGCTATTTTTCTGATGATGATCCTAAAGGACATTTCAAGGTCAAGACAAGCACACAAAAAAAAACAGTGGTCTGTACCAAGAACGGGACCTATATATTCTTATATATTTTGACGCGCTGATTCCGAATCCGGGGTCCGATTGGCTCCAACACGTCAAATTTAAGGGCATTTGAAGGTCAAATCGGCAAAAAAATCGATTGAAAGAAGGTGACTAGCATTTCTATGGTTTTGAGGGCCGCTGAATCCGAATCTGGAATCAGTTTGATTCCATCATGTTTGCATCAAGGTCAATTCAAGGTCAAATTTGTGTAGTGTGAAAAAAGTGAAGTTTTGACTGCAGATTCTGAAAAAACGGAAAATTTTACGTTCAGATATGCCGCTATTTTTCTGATGACGATCGTAAATGTCACTTTAAGGTTAATTTATGTTAGTAACTTGAAAGTTCGTATGACGATTGCAAAAATATAAAAGTGTGTCTTCGTGAAACAATATTTATATTTTCGTAAATAGCGGATATCATATCTGAACGTAAAATTTTCCGTTCTTTCAGAATCTGCAATCAAAAATTAACTTTTTTGACATTACACAAATTTGATCTTGAATTGACCTTGATGCAGACATGATGGAATTAAAGTGATTCCAGATTCGGATTCAGCGGCCCTCAAAACTACAGAAATGCTGGTCACCTTCTTCCAATCGATTTTTTTGCCGATTTGACCTTCAAATGCTCTTAAACTTGACGTGCTGGAGCCAATCGGACCGCGGTTTCGGAATCAACGCATCAAAATACATAACAATATATTGGTCCCGTTCTTGGTACACACCACTTTTTTTTGTGTGTGCTTGTCTTGACCTTGAAATGTCCTTGAGGATCATCTTCAGAAAAATAGTGGATATCATAGCTGAACGTAAAATTTTCCATTCTTTCAGAATCTGCAGTCAAAAATTCACTTTTTTCACATTATACAAGTTTGACCTTGAATTGACCTTGATCCAGACATGATGGAATCAAACAGATCCCAGATTCGGATTCAGTGGCCCTCAAAACCATAGAAATGCTAGTCACCTTCTCTCAGTCGATTTTTTTGACGATTTGACCTTCAAATGCCCTTAAACTTGACGTGTTGGAGCCAATCGAACCCCGGATTCGGAATCAGCGCATCAAAATACATAAGAATATATAGGTTTCGTTCTTGATACAGAACACTTTTTTTTTTTGTGTGCCTGTGTTACCATTAGCTGTCTTAGTATTTGTCGTCGGCAATACTACGTCCTATATTCTATACCTTACAAAAACTTTTCTTTTTCAGATCCAGATCTACTGCAACAGATTGAAGCCGAAACGCAAAGCTAATTATCCAAGGTTTGTTTATAAAATTCACAGAGTACCTTCTTTCTTTTTTGCATGGTCTTAAGTAATAAATTTAAGTTGAGACTTAATTTATGTTTCGAATAAGTTGAATATGTACGCTCAAAGTACAGATATGTACCTAACTAGACTAAGAGTAAGTAAAGTTATAATTACTGTGCGTATGTATATTGTTCATTATGTAATCAAAGGTTTTCTGCTACTTGATACCAGACAAAGTTGAGAAGGAAAAAAATATCAAAAGAGCATATATTTTTAATACATTTTCCAATTGAGAATTCAAATGTAATGAAAAGTAACTGCTTTCTATAAGCATAATTTACTTTATATTATATGCTAATTGCTAATATAGTTAGATTTATCCGTAAGAATCAACATTGTACAGTTGTTATTAGAGCGTGCAGGATATTATCTTGAAAGCATACTTCCATAGTTATTAAGTTTTTTTCTTTTTCTCCAAAGTGAATCAACTTTGTCCGTCATAGAATATAAGGAAAAACAACACTCATTACCTCTCTCTAGAATATTATCAGAATATTTTTGTGCCATACATACATGGAAAAGTTACCTGTACTTCGAAACGTTTCAACAATAGCGAATTAAGAAGAGGAGGGCAAAGTTACAAAACAAGATTAAATTTTCCATTGTAAAATTTTTCTTTCTCTAAATCCATGGGCATTTTTTACATATATGTACTTTTTTTAGCTTAATTAATATCAAGACCTATAGGTCTTCATATTAATTAAGCTAAAGAAGTAAATGAAAAGCCAGTATTTTCAGAAAAATGGTAATAACAGTATATTATGTATAGTATATGCATAATTTCAGTTATTATTTTTTTCTATGAAGCGGGGCTATGTTCTTTTTTTATTTATATATGACGTCAATATTCTAGTATCTCGGAAATAAATGTAAACTTTGGCCTCGCTTTATATAGAGTTACAAAAGGATTGTATTCTATTTTGATTGAAAATATTTGGCATTAGTAACTTAAAATTAATTAATTTATCCTCGATTAATGAAATAAAAATTGTCAAACGATTGTGCTATATAATAATGAGAATCTAATATCAGAATCAATTATATCTATAATATCTGAATCTTTACATTTAAAATGTTTTAGAGAACATGAATTGTACATATGTAAACTATTAATCACTCACATGTAAATTAAATTTTGTATGGCTAACGTGATGGCGAAAATGTACAAATAAAGTAGTAATAGGACGATAAAAAATATAAATAGAAAACATTAACTTATTTTAGGAGCCTTTCTCTCCCTCTAATGTATGCAATATTTTTTACTGAAATATTTGGCTTTTTATTTTTAAAAACAAATTAATATTATATTTCATCATTTTAATTCCAACTTTTGAGGACAATCACAGTCTGGAACAAAAGTGACTTAATGTATTTAATTTGTACAAGCTTGTAGGAAACAAAGTCTGTAATAGAAGTTTTCATTGTACTTTTTTGTTTGTTATAATTAAAGCGGCAAAACAATTCGCAAAAACGAAGAATCAGCAACGCCAAAGTTTGAAAAGTTTTACATTGTGCTCCCTTTACCGATAGCTGTCGATACTTTCACTGTGCAATCTCATTTCTCGCGAATAATTGGGAAACTAGTTTCATTGATCGAGATTTATGCACCTTGATTATATCGAGACGATATAGGTATTCTTGATTAAATTAGTTGTTGGAAGAAAATATTAAACACTTCCGCTTAATTGAAGTAGTTCATGTTTCTGAGTTAAGCAAGTTCTTTAAATCGAAGGTCATTGTTTTCGAAACCATTTTATATTTTATGCAGAAAGCACTAAAAAAATCGAACCTAAGGTTGAAAATTTAGTTAACTAAATAATCTACGCTGGGGCTCTGATATATTTTTTTTCTTTGAAAATAAAAAACACCTCTGTTGTATTTTGATTAGAGGTCGAATTTTCAGTGCAAATTAGTACTTTTTTGGACACGTTTAGAACATTGAATTTTTTTTAATTGAGTTTAATTCTAAAAGAGATTCAAGCTTCTAAGCTCTCTTCGAATGTACCTAATATTTCTCTAAATCGAAATTACTCATTGTGAGTTGGATTTAATTTCGAATTCAACTGAGTAATTTCGATTTCGAGAAACCTTACTCGAAGAGAGCTTAGAAGCTTCAATTTCTTTTAGAATTAACTCAATTTAAAAAAATTCAGTCTTCTAAACGTGGGCAAAAAAGTACCAATTTGCACTGAAAATTCGCCCGGAACGGATGCACACCTCTAATTTTGATATGCAGTGTGGAAAGCTACAAACTTTCGGTTAACTTTATTCATCTTTATTTGAATTCCCTTTCAAAGCTCGGAAACATTAACTTCTGATTCGGGGGGAAGATGAAAAAGCAAATTCATGTTGTGAAAGGTGAAAATAATTCATGTTGTTAAAGATGGAACGAGTTTGCGATGAAGTCGAAATATTCCCTTTGAAGATTCACCAAACATGTGTTTAAGAATTTCTGCGTGTTTATAAATAAAATGAATAGAAACTTATACAAGATGAAAGATTAAGAAAACATTATATGAAAGATTAAGGAAATATTTAGTGTTCTATTTAAAGCAGTAAATTTTGGCACACGCGGGGAAATATTATTTTGAAGTAAAAAACACCTTAAATCTATTTATAAAAAATAAATCATCAATTTTTATTTGAAAAATATGTACAATATATACATATATTTATTAATGCATATAAAATGAGTATTTTGAATAGTCACGTGAAAGGGAGCTTTCACCTCGTTAATCTCCTTTTTCACTCTGGGTATCGTATTCCTGAACCTCGCTCAGCGCCAGAGCATCACAGATTTAAAATTCAAATCTTCTCCGCAACGAGCAATAAAAAATATTACATTCACGTTGAATCGTGTGACACTCTAAATACATGTCGGTTAAATATCCTGCGATTTTACGAAAAATGCTTTAAAATAGTCTCACCAGTTTATCCGTTTCTTCAATCAATAAAATGTTCCTCTCTAGAGATTTTTTAATTTAAATGGATTGCAGCTAACTTTAGTAACTTCAGTCTACAAGAAAATATTTCTGAAAAAGTGTATTTAAAATTAGAGTCGAATTATGAAAAAACGAGGCCCCACCTCTCATTCAGAATAATTCAATAGAATCCAACAGAATTGAATAGAATTGCAGTTCCTATCAACTGTTTTTTACTTTCAACCCTAGGGTTGAAACTGCTACTTTCGCCCCGCTGTACAGTCGAATTTTCAATTTATATGTTATGAAAAATAAATCTCCTGTTACATTCTTTTTAATAAAAATATAGAAATACAATCCCAGATCATTCAGGCTTTAATTTTTCTCCTTCCTTGTTGAAATAACGTAAACATAATTTCCAGAGGTACTTAAAGTTTTGCTATTGCAAGCACTAATGGACGAACTTGAGGTACACTAGTTACTGCTGCATTGGAGAAACTGAGAAACAAAAGTAGATGACCTGCTTTATCCCCGTTTCTTTTTTTGTCTTCTGTCTCTATGTCTCCTAAAAAAACCAGTTGAAGTTAATGTAATTCAGGTTTAAACTTTGATATTGAAGTTTTCCTCTGTACTTGAGTTTTATTAAAATAATGAAAGGCCCGGTATGATTTCAGCCGCTTTTTGTCCCTACGAGGCAGGACCAAAATTCTACTTTTCACTCCCTAGAATATTATGCACCCCTCGGTGCAAAATATTTTATTTTTTCATTGAACTGACTGATGATTTATAATTAATTGATAATGGTGTTATCTTACAGTAAACAACTTTCAGTTTATTCGTTCAGGATGAAGAAAAGCTATGTACAATTGTACATATAGCAAAATGTATTAAGGACAAGCGGGGCTTCGCCTCCCTGCGCACTTCGCGCGCCTACCCCCTTCTTAACATTCTGATGAATTCTATGATTCTAATTACTTAATTAATTAAATTATTAATTAAAATAAATACTTAGAAGTCTATGATATTGGTAAATAATTTAAAAATTATTCTTAAAAAAATCTTAAAATTAATCTTAAATATATAAAATCTTAAATATATTTTAAATGCACTTCCACGTAGTGTATCTTAGAAACTTTTTCAAAATATAAAACAATTAATACAATTTGTTTACAGTCTACTTACACGTAGTGCATCTTGGAAACTTTTTCAAGATGTTATTTTTTTTAAATAACTTAAAATATTTGTATATCAGTTATATGTGTATTGAAATTGGCTAAAGACCAATCAACTGATCAATAGATCAATCAGTTCTTCTTGAACCCCATATCTATATGGGTTCAAGAAGGGTGTATCTCACGTAGTGGCCAAAAAGGGCGTATGTCACACATGGGTCAAGAAGGGCGTATGTCATTAAGGTCACTTACCCCCTTAGAGGTCAAGAAGGGCGTATCATCATTGTGGTCACGTGATCTAGGGTTCACATGGTCGATGGGGGTCACGTGATCGAGAGGGGTCACGTGTTTCAGAGGGGTCACGTGTTTCAGAGGGTGTTACGTGATCGAGAGGGGTCACGTGATCTAAGAGGTCACGTGATCGAGAGGGCTCACGTGATCGAAGAGGTCACGTGATCGAGAGGGTTCACGTGATCCTACGAGGATCTCCCCATGAGGTCACGTGACCCCTCTCGATTCTTGACACAGCGGCGGCGGCGGCGAGATCTTTGAATGGGGGTCACGTGATCGAGAGGGGTCAAGAAGGGCGTATCATCATAGAGTCCCTTGATTGATAGGGGTCAATAAGGGCGTATCGTAATTGGGTCCCTTGATTGATAATAGTAAAAAGGGCATATCGTCATGAGGGTGACGTGATCAAGAGGCCAAGAAGGGCGTATCGTCGTGGGGGTCACGTGATCGAGAGGGGTCAAGAAGGGCGTATCGTTATAGGGTCCCTTAATCTATAGGGGTCAAGAATCTTCATGAGGGGTCACGTGATCGAGAGGGGTCAAGAAGGGTGTATCGTCATAGGGTCCCTTGATTTATAGGAGTCAAGAAGGGCGCATCGTCATGGGGTCACGTGATCGAGAGGTCAAGAGGGGCGTATCGTCATGGGGTCACGTGATCGAGAGGCCAAGAAGGGCGTATCGTCATAGGGTCACGTGATCGAGAGGCCAAGAAGGGCGTATCGTCATAGAGTCCGTTGATCGATAGGGATCAAGAAGGGCGTATCGTCATAGGGTTCCTTGATCGATAGGGGTCAAGAAGGGCGTATAGCCATGGGGGTCACGTGACTCCATAGGAATGGATTCCTGACACAGCGGCGGTGGCGGCGGCGGCGAGATCTTTTTATAATATAGAGAGATTAAGAAGCTGCTGATGGGAAATTAAAGCCACAGAATTACAAAGTCAGCGAAGTATTAACTAATTGCCAAGGTACGTAAAAATGTCTTTAATTATTTAATTAATTACAAATTAAATCTGATAAAATTTAACAAAGGGTTCGCAGTTTCCACTTTAATTCACAACTAGCTGAAAGTAGTTTTTTATGTTTTTAAATATTTTTTACTTTATCATATAATTGCATTCACTCTGACAAAAAAAAAATTACTTTTTAGTGTAATTATATTTCTAATTTAGCAGATGCAAAAAATAACTCTCTGACATTATAAGAACTTCAAAATGTTAATTCAAAATATAAAAATTGTGAAAATGGACATTTGTATTTGATAGGCGTTCTTGGAAATATTGCATTCAACAAATCGCGGTTTAACTTGCAGTGATACGAATATAAAGATATTTAAGTACCATCACAGATTGTACTGTAAAGTGGGGGATTAAATTGCATCCGATTCCCACCTCTATTTCACAACGTGCTATCTGACGCCATTTGGCGTGATAAATTTGGATAATGCTTTGCACAGCGTGGAGTTAGATCGCGTAGCGTACAATCACATCAACGTATTCCATTTCGAAAATCGATATCTCGTTGCAAGTGTACATTCAACCATGGCTCGTAATTTGTATTCGAATACGCATTTTGTTCATATGCAAAAATACAATTTTAATCTTAAAATACGATTTGTCCTGATTTATGGAAATACATTGGTCAAAATTTGCGGAAACGGAATTACAAAATTACAGTTGAGCGATGATAATACACGATTGCAAGGTGCACTCAGAAAAAAGTTTGTTTGAATTAAACAAACGTATCATTGATATAGGGTCAATCAAAAAATATCTTTGAGTTAAACAAAGTTTGTTTGAATTAACAAAAATTTGTTTGATTCAAAGAAACTATTTTTTAATATGATGAAATCAATTTTTTTGAGTTAAAGACAATTTTTTTGAATCAAAAAAATTTTGTTTAATTCAAAGATATTTTTTGATTCACCCTATATCAATGATACGTTTGTTTGATTCAAACAAACTTTCTTCTGAGTGTGAAGATAAAATTTGTCTATATTGTTCGAAATTAAGGAAAAAAAATGCAAAAGTCCATTCTGGAATAGGAAAGTGAATGCAATATTTTGATTGGAAAATTGGAAAATGGTTTCCTAGATTTGCGAAAGTAATGTTTTCTGTCTGTCAATAAAAAAGAGCTTTTTACAAAGCGAAGAAGAGAAAATTAAGTGAATTAATGGAAATAAAATAGACATGAGAAAACAGTGATTACAAAAATGTAGAAAATAAAATATAAATGTCTTATAGCTAGCTGACACGGACAGTACTAAATAGGAAAAAGTAGTGGTGCGGGGAGACTGAGGGAAAAACTACTGACTAGAGAAAAATAAGGGAGACAGGTGTCCGCGTGCGTGACATGCCTGAAAGCAGAAGAACTACATAAACATTCAGACGATAGAAATAAAAGAAAAAACCGTTGTATACTATTCACTGCAAGTAGGAATACATTTTCATATCACATACCGGATGAAAAAGTTCACGTGGAAATTTACCCAGATTTTCATGTTCAGGATGTTGGGTTCAAGTGTTAGGCTCCAAATTCAATCTTCTCATTTTACCCAACACAAATTAGAATTAAATATTTTTATTTTTATATTTTTATTTTTATATCTGTAGGTAAACCATATTTCGAAACTGAAGTATGTCTACAGAGAAAAAATATTTACTTTTAATACTTTTGGCTTAAAACGAAGAGATCAAAATCTAAAAATCATTTTACAGAAAAAGTATTATAAAAAATATCTATAATTATACTATTTGTTAAGTCAGAATATTTTTTAATATTTAGGGGTATCAAGTTAATTTAAAAAAAGCACTCTATCCTATCTTAAAAAAGTGGTGTAACAAAATGTCTCGAAAATCTCGCATACATTGTTGTTGCAAACCTGATTGGCTTTTTAATAACTTGAAGTTGTAAGAAGGAAAACAAAATAATTGTGTGCGTGTTTGTTTGCTCGTTTCTTAAAATTTCACGAAAATTTTCGAAATCCCTTAAAATTCCTTTATTATCCTTTAAAGTCTATTAAAATTATTAGAAACTCAAATTTAAATTCTACAAAGTCTTTTAAAAATCATAAAAATCTCCTGAAAATACTCTTATAATTCCTATAAATTCCATGACAATATTTATAAATTCCCTACACGGAGAGAAAGCTATGATTGGGCCAACCATATATATTGAAAAATATGGGGCATAGTTTGGTCAGCGCAACCATTCAATTGATTAGCTTATCTATTTTTTTGGTTGCGCTGACCAAACTATGGTTGCTCCATATTTATCAATATATATGGTTGGCCCAACCATAGCATTTCTCTCCGTGTACAGATTTTAAAGAATCGAAACAAATTTTTTATGTTTTCAAATTACTTTAAAGTCTTAAAACTTTCTTGAATTTTTTGTAATTTTTTTAAAATCCTTTAACATCCCTTGAAATCCTTTCAAATGCCTAGATATATTTACTAGAAAACCCTTAAATTTTTTAACATTCTTTTACAATCCTTTGAAATTTTTTAATAGGTATCATTAAGAATCCCTTAAAATATTTACAAATATTTTGAAATTTTTTTGAAATTCGTTGAAAATTCCTTAAGGCTGTTGGAGCAACGGACAAAAAGTCATTTCGAATATATATAGTTTTTAGGCCGCAAAAGTACACG
>CAJFCP010026017.1:72958-98222 GCA_904066005.1 Synergus itoensis | reverse complement strand
TTGGCAACGCGTCGGTCTCTTAAACTTAGTACAACGTTGCTCTCTAGTATTTGGGCACGCGTGGGTCCGTTGCTGTTTCAAAAATCTAGACAACAGTTACACCAAATAGGGACAGCAGCGTTCCCTAACTGGGAGAACAATCGTAATAAACAGAGAGCGCACTGCAGCACTACAGTTTTGCGCATCAGACGTACCTATAAGTGTCGCTGCTGTACAAAATTTCTTTCAGTGTAGCTGTGATCCACGAGCTCTGCGCGGGATTACTTTCTCGTTTTCGCACACCTTTTGCTAAAAAGATTCATAAGATTCTAAACAATTTCAAATCAAAGGATTTAAGCATTTTTTAAGGGATTTAAAAAGTATGCAAAGTAATTGAGAATTTATAATTTTTAAAATATAGAAACTTGTAATTCCTTGTCTAATTTCGCAGGTAACTCCATAAGTTTCAGAAAATTCCTTAAAAAATCCCTTTAACATCCTTCAAAATCTGATGAAATTTCTTCAAATTTCGTGAAATTACTTGACATTCTTTGATATTCCTTAAAATTATTTAAAATCATTCAAAATACCATGAAGTCTCATTGAAACTCTTAAAATTTCGTAAAATAATTTGAATCCCTTCAAAATCATTAAAATTACTTAATATCCTATAAAATATCTTAAGATGCCTTTAAAATCCTTCAAAATCTGGTGAAATTCCTTTAAATTAAACTTGATATTCCTTAAAATTTCACAGCCTATCGTTATATCCCATAAAATTACTTAAAATTACTAAAAACCCATGAATTCTCATTAAATCTTTTAAAAATTACTCAAATTTCCATCATGAAATCTCTAAATATTTTAACTAGATGTGAAGTTGTATCAACTTTTGTGCTCATTCAATGAGCATTTTGCTTCTTGAAAGCAAATATGATTTGCTTCCTCATAGAGGAAGCATTAATTAATTAATCGAATGTTAATTAATAGGTCACCTGAATCGTGTCAACACAAGAAAGTTTATTTTCTTTACATCAACCTGAAATTTTGATTATTTGAGAAATTATAGTCGAAAAATTAATTTTTGATAAATTACAAGCAACCCTTATTTTTCAATGAAATACATTAATCATATAGACCAATCAATTCATCTCGACATAAAGAATCTTCATTTTCCTTCCATCAGCTTCAAATTTTGAATATTTGAGAATTTATATGTAGTGGAGAACTTTCTTATTTTTTAATGAAATGCATTAATCTTATAGATCAATCGATTCGTCTGGACATAATGAATCTTTTTTCTTGTGACGTCTGCTTTGAATTTTGATTATTGATTCACCTTGATGTTGAAAAAAACCTTTTTTTGGAAACTGGATTTTGTCACTACTACAAAGCTTCCTCTATGAGAAAGTAAAATTCTTGAAAATCCAATGAGTTCTCAACAAATCCCTTAAAATTACTTAGAAGCCCCCAAAACATCATCAAATCCCATAAAATTATTTAAAATCCCATGAAATTTCATGAAGTCCCCTGAAATTTATAAAAATCCAATGAAATCTCGTAAATCCTTTATCTTATGAAATATCATAAAATCTGTGAAAATTTCATACAATTTCGTAAAATCTCTTAAAAGTCCTTAAAATTACTTATAATATCCCATAAAATATCTTAAAATCCCTTAAAATTTCATAAAATTCGTCAAATCTCAATAAATTTCGTAAAACCCTTTTAAATTCCTTAACATTATTCAAAATTCTTTGAAATCTCAGTAAATCTCTTAAAATACCTAAAAATCCAATGAAACTTTTTTGACAACAATTGTTTTGACAACAAAAATAATCGCGAAAAATATCCCACAACAATGTGCTTGATATATAGTAACATCACTTTTTTAAGACAGGAAAACACATTTGGAGTTGAATTTATCTGAACGTAATAAAATATCCATCTTTCGAAAACGTCTACCTACTTTTGAAAAAGATGTCTCTTTGATAAGCATTGTTCCATGACACTTAAAAAAAAAGAAAAGGAGCTGAACTATTCACCATATCTTCGAAGTAGCGTCCTTTGCTTCACTCGAATGAATGCGAGAGAAGTTGTCGTATCGAGCACTTCCGGTTGGACGATTACAGGGTTTCGCATTCCAATCGGTTCAGAAGAGACTTGGAATCCCGATAGTGAATTGTGAGGTGAAGTCTCATGAGAGAGGAGAGAGGAAAAGCAGCAGGCAAGGCAGCCAGGATGAGGTATCCACATAATTTCCTGTATCAACAAGGAAGCGATGATATGCAATAGTATGACTTAACGTTAGACGTTACTATCCCTTCAATTACAAAATCGCTGCCGGCGTGAATATCTTGCCACGAGCTTACACTAACAGCCAATCACGTTGTACGGTAATTAGACCTGCACCTATATCCGAGTGTCTAACGAGGCACTTTATGCATCATCACACCTGGACCTCTACCTGCTTTCACAAATTAGCTTCTACCTTCGTTAACTTCACTCAAATATGTTTACAATGATGTACATTAATATATTTGTACAGCTAAGCTGTATTTAGCGTCGAGTATCTTACTGATGACACAGCATTAAACGTCAACTAGACTTTATTAAGAAACTTCAAAGATTTCGAAAGATTTCTAGAGATTTAAAAGAATCACAAAAGGATTCAAAAGTTTTCTAAATGTTATACCAATGTTTTCAGAAGTTCTTTAGAAATTTCTAGCGATTTCTGGGGATTTCAAAACATTTCTAGAGATTTGAAGTGATTTCAAAAAACTCCAGGTTGAGAGTTTTTATAGTTACTTTAGTTGTAAAAATGTTATCTAGTGTGAATAAATCTCAAAATTTTAGTCACCCGTGTGGAAATTGCCAAATGATTTCCCAATTACAAGTTTGGCCCCAACTTGGAAAATTATTTTATGGCTACAACAGGGTTAATATCTTAAGGGGTTAGTCAAGTTTCTGGCACCCAAAAAATGGCAATTTTTACTATTTTTTTTCAAGGACAGGTTTATTTACATTGAAACAAATGTTGTGGCATTCGAATACTATATATTTAGTGAAGTCACAGTAATTTTTTTTTCATAAAATATCTTTAAATAAGCGAGTTATAGTACATCTCCCAGAAATCTAAAAAAAAAAGGCGTTGCGCTGTGATCAATACTCCTCATGACAGGATCATCTGAAATAAAAAATTCGAGTGTTAATAGCTAAAGGAACACTTACTCTTATCTTTAATCGAAGCATTCAGCGATATTTTGATTTTCGACAAAATGGCGCACGTTTAAACACGATTTTGTTTTTTTGCCTAAAAAAACGTTTTTTTTTCGCTATAAAAAAAAACAAAATAATTGACAAAATCAAAAATCCTTCGATCAAGGACAACAATTCAGTGCTATAAATAACTGGTTAAAATTTGGTAGCGATCGGATAAGCCGTTCTTTAGATATCTTGATCACCGCACGAAAAACATTGTTCTGAGAAAAACGCGTTTAAAGTTTTCAATTATTATGCGCAAAAAATATAATGGACTAAATCAAAATATAAACGGTCTAAACATAAGGTATTTATGTTGAGAATAACTGGTAAAAATTTGGTTACGATCGGATAAACCGTTCTTTAGATATTGCATGTATGAACTTCGAAAACTTGACTAACCCCTTAAATCTAGTTGAAGCCAACATTGTTTCATAGCTCGATTGCAGCGCCATCAACTTAGCTGTGCATCTGTTTTCAGTCGGGCTCCATCTTGAACCTCTTTTGACGCCTCTTGAACACAAGTAGATGACAAATAGGTTGGTTTATGGTTATGTTGGCGAGTATTTTTGCGATTTTGGAAGTGTTAATTATTAATTATTATTAAAAATGCCGAAAGTGAAAAGTACTCGTCGCGTTCGGAGGCATCGAGCAATTTGCAACATTCCAAGGTTCCAGAACAAAAACGAAAGTATAAAGTATAAAATAAATCATAAGTATAATATTTATGTTTATGGAGCAATGAAGACAAATAATAATTAATCTAAAAATAAAATATAAATATTGTATTTTTATAAAAGATGCAAGAAAATTATTTTTACAGCGATTAATGATAATATATAATTATAAAATTTTAATTTAAAATTTCGAATTTTTTCATTTTACAGCCGTTGTTTGTAAAAAATATAAGGTGACTGAGGATGGAGTCTTTTCTCATCTTGGAACAGTTTTCACTAATTCGAAAGATTGGGATGGCATCCGAATGTTGAGGGTGGCGACAAATAATCCGGTTAAGTAGTTTTCTTAAAATGTTCAATTATGTATTTCAAATGTTCTTTAAAAATAAATAATTTTACTTTTATAAATGTTTTTACTCATTTTTTATTTAAAAAAATAATTTTTTATTTTAATATGGCTGAGACTAAAAAAATAAATATAGCCAAGTTGGGGCCAAGTTGGTCGGTAAGTTAGGCTCTGGCGGGTTAGGCGTTTCATTTTTGGTTTGGTCCTGTCTAGATCCCCAAGTTGGGGCCAAGTTTGTCCTAGTGTGGGCCCAGCTAGCGCATTTATTGTAAAAGTTGCGCAATGTTATTTTGTACGTGTGTATCACTAAATATGTTTTTTCACATAAAGAAAGTTTTACTATTTAAAATTGTAATTTTTGCTAAGAAAATTGCAAATCCTGTTTCTTCATTGCAAAAGTTACAATTTGAAATAGTAAAAGTTACTAAATTCCAGGAAAACTGCGTTCAGAGCGCATGTTAACTATTTTAAATGGTAAATTCAGCCATTTTCTTTTTTCCGTGTACAACATTTTTTGAATAATAAAAATATTTTTGATTTTAAAATCTATTAAAAATCCCTTTAAATCTTTGAAATCTTGAAATCTGGTGTACACTCAAAATTCGAGTGAACAACCCTTCAAAAGACTTGTACGGTCGGCATCATTAAAAAATACCAAACAAAGGAAATATGATTTACAAGGCCCTTTACTCAGTTGAAGTTGGTTGCGGCTCACCTTGTCCCATTTTTCATTTACAAGAATTGTGTTAGCGTTCTCTCATAAGCCTTTTCGTATATAAAATATCTAAAGTTACGAGGTCCATCAATTATTTTTCATTAACGTTAAATTGATTAATCAATTAAAAGCTTCACTCACATTCAACATTTTAATCCAACGAAAACAATGTCTAAAATGAAACGTAGCTACCCTTTGTAATTTCGCCCTAACTTTACAGTTTGAAGAAGTTCTCTGCGAAACAATCAACCAAATCCTAATTGCTAGCGGAAATTACGATCGGAAATGATTTCCGGTTTTCTTTTTTTTTTATAATCGATTTTCGCCTTCACAGTGCTCTTACTTTGTGGTCCATCGCAGAGTTTTTAGCTTGGATGTGCAGCTCATGCACGCGACGTCGACCGACCTTTCCCGATCGAGTGGGGGTTGCTACTACCCCTCAAACGACAACCCCCTAAAAGTTCAGTATGAACGCGAGCCTTGACGCGCGCGGTTATCTACAAGATGGACCATTAACTAGAGTGACTAACGAAAATGTTTGACAACAAGATGTATCATCTACCTTCATATCTTCCACCAACGTGGACCTTTTAATTAATTCTGAGGATTTTTTAAACCAATTTCTAGTTCATCTTTTATCAAGAGATTATTATTTTCATCAAAGTGTGTTTCCGATGATTCGTTAGTGTTTTAATTAAGAATAGTGGTGCTAAAGTAACAATAACGCAATACCCGGACGTGTTTTTACAATCATGGAATAAACTGCTCGAAAAATAAACTTCAACATCATTCGCTGGATCTGTTTTTCTGACAAACTTAGTTTTAACAAGGATCGTGACTTTACACGTGTCTAGGAGTGATAAAGCCAATGAAATATCTGAATTGTGCTCACAAATAATGAGTGATTATCCAGAGGAAAACTGTCAAAACTTTTATGAGGAGTAATAGTGTATTGATCGTGTTATCAGTTTCTTCAAAGTTTCCCCAAGGCTGCTTTTAGAGAGATACTTTTGTATTCTTGCTCTCTTGCAGTTTGAAATACCATCCAATAACGAATATTTCTCGGAAAGGGAATGAAATGAAAAAAATGTCAGGACACAAGTGTGATGTTTTATTACTTTAATACAGTTGAGAATTTAAACGATATTCGGAATTCTTTTTACTATGCGCGGAAAAATAATTTAGAAAATTTAACAACATTACTATATAGGTAGTTATTTTATCTTTCATTTGTAGCAAGATTGCTGCAATGTTCCACATTTACGATATTTTCTGCATATTTCAATATATTAGCCATTTTTCTGCAAGATGTGAATCTTTATACTAGATTTTAGAGTTTTCGATGCAATATTGCTGCAAGATTGCAACAATATTGGTGAGTAAAAACTCAATAGTTTGTTTGATCTTGTTTCTCGAGTTTTCTATTTTCATCTTCCGAAAAGGTCATCTTAGAATATTGATTTGATATTTGTCGAATGGGTTCCTTTTACATCCCAATAAAAATCCTATAAGAATTTTTACCGCAGATTAATAGAAATGAAGCTTTTTAGATCTTTTTATTTTTATTATTCTTTTTTAATCACGAAAAATATTGATCCTAGACGAAAATTGTAGATATAAATACTTATTGAGATTTTTTCTACTCCCTAAATTTGAAACAGTAAAAATACCACTGATTGAAACAGTGCATTTTGTGATAACTGGTAAGACAGTAAACTTTACTGATTTGTCAGTGGAGTTTACTTGGAATTAGTAAAAAAGTACTAAAGTGAACAGTTTTTGGAAAAATAACTGTTAATTCAGTAATTCATACTGGAGAAACAGTAAAAATATGTTGCGAAACACTGAGAAAACTGTTTGGTTCGGATAACAAAACGTTTGGTTGCTATAGAAGCAACAAAAATTTTTGGTTGGCACAATCAAATCTTTGTTCTTTCAACAACAGGTTTATTGAAAGAACCAAGATTTGGTTGGCACAACCAAAAATTTTTGTTGCTTCTCTAGCAACCAAACGTTTTGTTGTCTGAACCAACCATTTTTCTCAGTGAAGGAGAATTTTAAATTCGCGCAATATTTTATTTTACATATTTATAATATGTTTAATTTTTTAATACGAAACTATGTAATAGCTATACTCATTTTTATATTTTTTAATGTATAAGAAATAAAATAGGTTTGTTTTTTGTATAAAATAGTTTTTAAAGATCCTTTTTTCTAGACATTATTACCTGTAAAATTTTTTAGTGGTAGTGAGTGGGGGGGGGATTTTTAAATGTTCAGTGGAATTTCAGTGGCAAATTACTGATTGCCAGATAAAGACTTACTGAATGTTTCAGAACAAATCTACTGGAACTAACAGTAAAAAAGTACTGGTTTATCCAGTTGAATTTGTCTTACTGATAAAACAGTAATACTTACTGGCGCATACAGTTACTTTTTACTGATTCACAGTGGAAGGCTAAAGACTGTCGGAAACAGTGAAATTTTACTGTGAATCAGTGAGTTTTTACTGTTTCAAATTTAGAGAGTAACTTTAATAAGTGACAAGAGAAGAATGACTTCATTTCTATCAACCTTCGCTGAAAATCCTCTTCCAGCATTTCATTGAGATATAAAAGTAACCCATAGGAGGATTATCAAATTTCTTGGGTGATCTTTTCGGAAGAATACCTATTTTAACACGTTATTTTAAATTTGAAAATAGTTCTAAAAGCAATTTCTCCTAGTGTATGTTCTTTTTGTTCGTCTGAATGCTCTCGGAAAATTGGATATTCCATTACAAGATGGATCTGAAAGTTATATAGTTATGAATAGCTCTTAAAGATATTATATTGTACTATACAAGTAACTATAAGAATGTGTAATTCATTTATGTTACACCCAGATAAAAGTTTGTTTGAATCAAATAAACGTATATTTGATATAGGGCCAAAGAAAAAATATCTTTGAATTAAATAAAATTTATTTGATTCAAAGAAATTTTCTTCTTAATTCAAAAAAAAAATTTCTTTGAATCAAATAAATTTTGTTTTATTTAAAGATATTTTTTCTTTGGTCCTATATCAAATATATGTTTATTTGATTCAAACAAACTTTTTTCTGGGTGTACTATATAAAATGAACACGGTTCGATTTGATATCTTTAATCACTATTATCATATTTATTACCTGAATATAATAGTTTAAGTTCTCAGCATACAGTCATAAATTTTGAAACTCTTTTTATAGTCCACTTTTATATCACACAACTGAAAGACTTGATCGATTCTTTCTGTACCGAGCATAGCTATATATTTTATATTTTATACACTATTATTTTTCTCTTTCGCATTTTTTTTACTTCGGCAAAATTATCTCATCCAGAAAAATTCAGAATACATTTTTAAAAGCTTCATTCAGCATTGAAAATTGTAGAGAGAATTTTAAATAGTCTGAAATTGTCGTAGCTACATAGCGATTTTTTTTTTAAATTTCAGTCATGATTTTAAAAAATGTTAACTCAACTTTTCAACAATATCTTTAAATACATTATTCAAACATAAATTAGAGGATAGAAAAAGTCTTAATCCATTCTTTTTGCTTGAACCGGATATACTATTCTACGTCCGTTAATGATTACCGCAAGACTCCATGATTGCTGCCAGTATTTGAGTTGATGTAGCATAGAATGTAGATGAAGTACAGGATACCTACGTTTAACCATGAGAGGGCGGATTTCACGAAAATTTTCATCAACAACCGCAACATCGTTTATTCGCTACCGAATTCACCACAGTAAAAAAAATACTTGACTTCCAAGAGGTAAATTTCGTGGAACCCGAGATACCGAAACGACCCTCTTCAGATATTCACACGGAAAAAAGAAAATGGCTGAATTTACCATTTAAAATAGTTAACATGCGCTCTGAACGCAATTTTCCTGGAATTTAGTAATTTTTACTATTTCAAATTGTAACTTTTGCAATGAAAAAACAGGGTTTGCAATTTTATTAGCAAGAATTAATAATTTTAAATAGTAAAACTTACTAAATTCCCGGAAAAATGCGTTCAGAGCGCATGTTGACTATTTTAAATGGTAAATTCAGCCATTTTCTTTTTTCCGTGCACTTTTTTAAGGCAAATTCTTCAGTAATGTAGTCTAGATTTATAGAGCATATTTATAAAATGAAAAAGGGGAATCAAATAGTTTTAAATGATTTTATAAAAGAGACTTCTTAGAAATTTTAGAGCGCAAATTTTCCTCTCTTTAAATTCAGGGTGAACTTTTCGTCGAGCCGGTTAAATATTATAAAAATAAGAAAAAGAATAAGTATATTTACTTTTTCATTTTCTTCTACATGAAAGACGGAAGTCTATGTATTATGTAATGCCTTTTTTAAATTGAGCTCAAGCCCCAGAAGCGGAACGGAGCTAATAAAAAAGGGATGTCTTAACTACCGAGGGCGTATGTAAAGTAAATTAAGTATCTTGTGTATCGAGAGCTGCTCTACAGAATTGATGCTTCCGACAGAGGAGCTAAAGCACAAAAAAACTGTTTGAAATTTTTTATTCTTTGCCTCACGTAAATTAATTAATTTAACACATAAATTCAGATTTTAAACAATAACAAGTAATTCGATTTATAACAATTTTCAATTTCTCATAGGGTTTGAAGTCGTTTGAAATTTAACAATTTTTCATTGAGTACCCTTCAAAAATTCAACATATTCTTTTTTCTTGTAAAACTTCTTGAAATCATTCCATCTAAAAATTTTAAAATAATTTGAAATATTTTGATTTCTTAAAAGTTTCTTTTGACATTTTTTGTAATCCTGCCAAATATTTTTAAACCCTTAGAAATAATTGTAAATCTCTTATTGAATCTATAATTGAAATCTTAAAATCATTGAAAATCATTTTGAAATCGTTGCTCGAAAAAATAGTAAGGACATCCCATGTAGAAATCGCCCCATTTGTCCCTATGTTCATTAGGGCGGTAGTCAGGTCTTTGCTAGAACAACTGGAATAGTAAGTTCTAGTCAGGACCCCTTAAGGCACTGTTAGGATTTTCCATTCTTTGTGAATAGAAAATCTATATACGTCTAGTTAGGCCCCAATCTTATATTTTAACCAGGTTTTAGTTGGGCTCTGATTCGAATAAAAGAACAAAGAAGTTCTAGTCAGGAACTGTTCGGGTCTTAGCCAGTATGGCCCATTTTACTGAAATATTTCCAATTCTCACAAAAAAAAAATCATAATATTTATGATATAGATATTGAAAAACACAGTTAAAAATAAAATTGTAAGAGTGAAAAAAAAACTATGCTATTACTATGTTTATAATAGTTTCATAATGTATAAAATACACCAACTTTACTTTTGACATTTAAGAATTTTTTATTCTTTATTAATTTGAATTTTGGTACTTTACAGATGGTAAATAACCAAAATATTATAATAGAAAGGGTCTAGACGGGGTCCTACCTAACTCTCGTTAGGGCCTGCTCAGAAGTTCTAGCTAGAACCTGGCTAAAACAGCGTTACAGAACTAGTCAGGCCCTTTCCATTTTTCCCGACCAGCGCCCGACTAGAAATAGGGAAAACTAGCCAGGGCCCTACTAAACCCCGATCGGAATTTCTATATGGGATATTTAATCATTTTATTTATTTTAGAGATATTGATCTTTTGTAAACGTCATTTTTTTCGTCATAATGTTCCTTTTATCTTCATTTACCTCAAATACACAGTTTGACATTTTATTCACATTCATGGACTATACTTTCCTTCGCCTTGAAATCACAAAACAAATTCACCCCCGAACCTTTATTGAGAATAGCTGATGCCCAAGTTTTTGACACGTGCGAACGACAACCTTCGAAATGAGAAAATACTGCGTAAATGTTGAGGAAAACGAGAAAGGGATCCTAACGACAGACTAAGAACTTAAGACGTCGCTTTTCGTTTGTCGTACATGAAAACCTTCATTTTTCTCATTTAAACCTGTGTGTCTGTGTCGTTCGCACTTTTGTGGAGTTGAAGGAAAAGGAAGTGCTTATAGTGTCTACAAGAATAGTAAAGTCGAGTTGTAAAGATAAAACGAAATGGGTTCTAATTTTTTTATTGACCCGTGTGGAAAAGTGCCCAGATTAGCCCATACTATAATTGAGCGCCACACGGAAAAAATAAAATGGCTGAATTTAACATTTAAAATAATTAACAAGCGCTCTGAAAGTCTGAACGCAGTTTTCCTGGAATTTAGTAACTTTTACTATTTCAAATTGTAATTTTTGCAATGAAGAAATAAGGTTTTCAATTTTCTTAGAAAAAATTACAATTTTAAATATTAAAACTTTCTAAATGCCTGGAAAAATTCGTTCAGAGCGCATGTTTACTATTTTAAATGGTAAATTCAACCATTTTCTTTTTTCCGTGCAATGTGCGCCCAACTGGGTAGCCCAGATATGAAAAAAAAATTCAAGAGATTCCATTGTTTTCATTATACTAGTGCCACTGACGGCCGCTACGCGGCCGTCGTCGCACTACTTGCCTTTCTATGTTCTTTTCTACATTCAATGCCAATCCTAATTCATTATCCAACATGGCAGCCTTCAATATAAACATGGCTGCCTTCAATTCGATATATTCGATATATTTCGAGATTTCCATGCCATGCTTTTTTTACTATAAGATAATAATGAAATAAATGCAAAGTGCGATTAAATACTGCTCTTTTTTTAATGATTCATATTAATGAATTACTAAAACTATAGAGTTACTAGAGCCAGTTACTGTTTAGTTTATACATAAGTTTTTATCTATCTTAGAAGCGACGAAGAATAATTAAATTTAAGATTTGATATCAATTGGTTCATGTTTTAAATATGTTAATTATAATTAATCCATAATTTGTTCATTTGTTAAATATATCGATCCGTTCACATGTAAAGATTAAAAAAAAGCAATAAATCTTGTTTGTGCAAAAACAAGTTTTCTTTATAATATACTTAATATAAAGATTAACTAATTTTAATATTTTATTGTTAATTGGTCAGCCCACATTCAGCCCAAATAATAACTGGGTAGAAAAAATATTGCCCAACTTGGGCCCAACTAGTTTCCCCTAATATGGGTTTTAGTTGGTATGAGCGTTACAACCCAAAATGGGCCCCACTTAGAGTTCCCAGTTGGGCTCCAATTGGTACTTGGGCAAACTGTCTGGAACCCATTCTGGCCCCAGTCGATGTTTCCACACGGGGAGAACAATAAAATACTCTCTAAATCTGAACTAGCGAAAACCATACAAAATCAGTGAAATTCGCTGATGAATCAGCGGAATTACTCTCATTGAGGGCATGAAATCCACTGATTCATCAGCAAATTTCACTGATTTGGTAGGGTTTTCGCTGATTCAGATTTAGAGAATAGGGGTAATGTCGCCTTTTTCATTTAAAGTTGGAGCAACCGCAAGATTGTTGCAAAGTTGCTGCAAGATTGTTGCAAGTTTTCTACTATATAGCTGCAATTTTCTGCATGGGTTTTTGAAGTATTACTACAAGATTACTACTACTATGCAAGGTATAGTTGCAAAGTTGTTGCAAGTTTGCTTCAACATCGCTTCAAAGTTAATGCAAGGTTGCACAAGGTTCGCACACAATTTTTCAATATTTTGACTTAATTACTGTAAAGTTCTTACAGCATTGTTGTTATAAGAATTTGCAAGATTACTTCAAGGTTTTCGCAAAATTGTAACAAACATACATCACTAGAAAAAGTCCTCTTTCAATCCACCACATTTTTTAACCAAAATTAATCCACCTGCATTCGTTTTTTTAACAATGTGAATAAAGTTACGACTCTTGATCTTAACATTTTCGATTTTTACGACATGAAATAAGAAATTCGGAAGAACAGAAACTGCTCTGCCGGAAAATGATAAAACTTTACGTGAAAAGGCAAACTTTTATGGGATTGTAAAGACGGTGATTCAATCATAAATATTGCGGTCCTCTAGTATAGATTAAGAGTTGCGAAATCAAGAATATGTCGTTAACAGAATTATTTATGACAGCATAAATTTTTAACTCATGTCAACGACTTTTAAAATGAATAAGTATTAAGGCTCTACTCGAGTCATATTTTATCCTTTTAGCAAGATGGTAATGTTTAAAATAATTTATAAAATACTTTTTTTAACTCGAGTCATCAAATTTATAAGTCATCAATTTTCAAATACAAATTAGGGATGCCATTGTGAGCACATTCTCATCGCACGTCGCGCTTGCCTTCGCTTGCCAACCTTCATCGCTGCTAGCGTATACTTTTATTTAAATTACTTTTAAATTAGTTTAATTTTAAATTACTTTAATTTTAAATTAATTACTTTATTTAAATTCCACTATTTACCAAGTTGAATTTTTTTACAATGGTTTACGAAGATATTAAATTTTACAAGTTTCGTGTACTTTTATAATTTTCTTAAAATTCATTTTTTCACTATAACTTCTCAAATATTCAAAATTTAAAGTTGATGTAAGGAAAATGAAGATTCCTTTCATCGAGACGAATCGATTGACCTTTATGATTAATGAATTTCATTAAAAAATAAGGATGTTATGGTTAATTGTATTTTCAAAAATTAATTTTCAACTATAACTTTTCAAATAATCAAAATTTTGACCTGACGTAAGGAAAATAAAATTCTTCGTGTCGAGATGAATCGATTGACCTATATCATTAATGCATTTCATTGAGAAATAACAAAGTTATAAAAAATTATTTTTTAAAAATTCAATTTTTCAACTATCATTTCTCAAATAATAAAAATTTAAAGCTGGTGTTAGGAAAATGAAGATTCCTTGTGTCCAGACGAATCGATTGACCTATAAGATTAATCCATTTCATTCAAAAATAAGAAAGTTATGCTTTATTGAAATTTTCGAAAAAGAGTTTTTCAAATATAACTTCTCAAATAATTAAAATTTAATGATGATGTAAAGAATATTAAATACTTAATGCTTCCTCTATGAGGAAGCAAATCATATTTGCTTACAGGAAGCAAAGTGCTCATTGAATGAGTACAAAAGTACACAGTGTTGTCTATGTTCATGTATCCTACTCGCCTTTTCGGGGGCCGCTACGCGGCCCCCTCAATGCTCGTGGCAGATTTGCTTCTGCTGTTTACCTTGCAAAGGTCTTTGAAACCATTTTGTTTCTTCTTTCTCATTGAGGAAGATTTATATTTTTAACAAAATCGATTTTCTATAAACATCTCTTTTTTTTTTGATAAATTTCAATAATAATATTTTATATATTTTTATTCAGCCAATCTCATTTAAAATTTGAAATTGATGATATATAATTACTATATATAATCAACTAAACCATAACCAAAGTACAAAAATGTGGTTTTAGGGTCAATTTTTACATTCTCATCAGAGAGAATGTATTATATTTGTGTAAAACTTGACCCCCCCCCCATTTTTTGTTAAATCTTCACGTTTTGTGACCCCTGAACCCGAAAAACATGGTTTTACCAATGTGTCTTTCTGTTTGTGTGTGTGTGTGTGTGTGTGTGTGTGTGTGTGTCCGTCTGTAGATTTTTATTTTTCGTTCACGATAACTTTCGAAGGAATTGACCGATTGGATTGTCCTTTGGTATACTCTTTTATTGTCCTAAAATGAAGTCCGAATTCATTGGCAAGCTATTTTTGATGAAAATTAAAAAAGTTAAAGCATTTTGAAAATTTGAAAAAAAAAAATTTAATTTAAAGCCAAATAACGCACTTTGCTTCCTGTAAGCAAATATGATTTGCTTCCTCATAGAGGAAGCATTAAGTATTTAATTTTCTTTACATCAGCATTAAATTTTAATTATTTGAGAAGTTATATTCGAAAAACTCTTTTTCAAAATTTACAATAAAGCATAACTTTCTTGTTATTGAATGAAATGGATTAATCTTATAGGTCAATCGATTCGTCTCGATGAAAGGAATTATAGTTAAAAAATTGAATTTTTAAAAAAATAATTTTTTATAACTTTCTTATTTCTCAATGAATTGCATTAAGCATACAGGTAAATCGATTCGTCTCGACATAAAGAATATTTATTTTCCTTACGTCAACTTAAAATTTTGATTATTTGAAAAGTTATAGTTAAAAATTAATTTTTGAAAATACAATTAACGATAACATCCTTATTTTTTAATGAAATGCATTAATCATATAGGTCAATCGATTCGTCTCGATGAAAGGAATCTACGTTTTCCTTACATCAGCTTTAAATTTTGAATATTTCAGAAGTTATAGTGAATTCCCACTCCTGACCCTTAAATCTGGTGATTTAAGGGTGAAGGAGTGGGAAATTAGCAATTTTGACAATTTTTCGGTTGGAATAACAGCTATCGTAGAATCGAATGCAAAAAACCCCAACCTTCTATCTCATCGGGAAGGGGTCAAACATTTCGGTTACTCAATCATCGCACATCTGGGTTTATATATTAGTAGATTATAGAAAAGTCATGGAATGAAATCTCGAATTGAACAAAGTCGAATATCGAAAAGTCTCGAATTTGTCTCGAAAAGTATCGAAATAAGAAAAAAAGCATTGGGCATATTGAATGTAGAAAAGAACATAGAACATAGAAAGGGTAGTGCAACGACGGCCGCATAGCGGCCGGCAGTGGCACTAGTCCTTTTCTAAAAAAGACATGGATTTCAGACAACTTCACATTGCGTTCCTCATTTTGCGTTACCTTTCAGCTAACTTCATGCGTAGTGCGCTAACCTTATTGATCAATTTATATGGCGCGAGAATTTAAATTGTCATTTCAGTTTCTATAGACGAAACACGCGCGCTCAAGCGCGCGCCTAATCTCGTAATATACAAACTGACGTTACAGTTATAATATACAAACCTTTCACCAAATTCTCTTTTAGTCCTCAAAACATGTAAAAGTGGAAATTTGCGCACATTTTGAGGACTTAATTAGGACTTAGAATATATTGAAATAAATCCTCTTTTGATCCTCCTAAGTTCTCAAATCCCGTGTGGAAATGTGCCCAGATTAGCCCATACTATAATTGGGCGCCAATGTGTGCCCAACTGGGTAGCCCAAATATGAAAAAAAATTAAAAAGATTCGATTGTTTTCATTATATAATTAAATAAATGCAAAGTGTGATTAATACTGCCCTTTTTTCAATAATTCATATTCCTGAATTATTAATCCTAAAGTTTCTAGAGCCAGTCACTGTTTAGTTTATACTTAAGTTTTCTTCTAGCTTAGAAACGACGAAGAATAATTAAATTTAAGATTTGATATCGATTGGTTCATGTTTTAAATATGTTTAATTATAATTAATCCATAATTTGTTCATTTGTTAAATATATCGATCCGTTCATATGTAAAGATTAAAAAAAAGCAATAAATCTTGTTTGAGCAAAAACAAGTTTTCTTTGTAATATACTTGACATAAAGATTAACTAATTTTAATATTTTATTGTTAAATGGTCAGTCCACATTCAGCCCAAATAATAACTGGGTAGAAAAAATATTGCCCAACTTGGGCCCAACTAGTTTCCCCTAATATGGGTTTGGCGCTACTTTGACGCTCCTTATACTCCCTATCGTAGGCGCTAAAGGTCTTAACGTAGGAGCTGATTCAACGTGATTTTGACGCTACTTTGACGCTCCTAGGTGCTATAATTTAATATTTTCCGCTCAAGGAGCGTCAAGGTAGGGGCTAATATTCACGCTACAAACGTTACTGCGCATGCGTCACGCAAAACATCTGATTGGTTGGAAATATAAAATATTATATAAATATTAATATATTAAAAAATACTGTTATTTATTACTGAATTAAATTTTTTATTTGATATTTATATACATTATACATTTTGTACATATTTTATATATATGTCTGTATATTTTAAATAATACTTGCGTTGCACGTGACCAATCTGTGAATTTTTGATTATTATTATATTTCTGTAAAGTTACACCACAGGGATTATTAGTGTCGCACTTTCAAGAAAACGAATACACTTAATTAAAATATCACACGTCAATTTAGTAACGCGAGTTAATAATCACACATAATCCGAACTCGATCAGTGACGATGATGCCAGAGATGATGCTAACGGAGCTCCGATACTTCTATCACTAGAAACGTAGAAACTTAGAAAGTGACCAATTGACGGCGTGTTTGGTAAGTTCACCGGGCAGAAGAAGCCTCACAGCGGTCTGAGTGGCTTCGGGAAGCTACGAAATGATCGGAAATGAATCGGAAATCTTCGGAAAGACGCTAAGTAACAGCAAAAATTTCATTGGGAGTATCAAGTAGAACAAGTAGACGTAAAGTAGCAGCAAAGTTTCATTGGGAGCATCAAAGTAGCGTCAAACGTTTGAATTTGGAACAAGGAGACGTAAAGTAGGGTCAAAAGAATACTAGGAGTGTTATAATAGCGTCAAATTTCGACTCGGGGGGCCCCACTTAGAGATCCCACTTGGGCCCCAGTTGGTACTTGGGCAAACTATCTGGAACCCAGTCTGGCCCCAGTCAATTTTTCCACACGGGATTTAGAAAATTTGGAGAATAAAAGGAGGACCAATATTTCGACTCGGGTGAAGTCAGTGAAATCTCCTGAAGTGAAATCTTCTGCAGTCATTTGAATTCACTTGAAATCACGTGAATTCACTTGAATTTTCTTGAAATCTCCTGAGGTCAGTGAAATCTTTTGAAGTCAATGAAGTCACCTGAAATCACGTGAAGTCGCGTGAATTCATTTCAATTTTCTTGAAATCTCCTCAAGTCAGTGAAATCTCCTGAAGTGAAATCTTCTGAAGTCATTTGAATTCACTTGAAGTCACGTAAATTCACTTGAAGTCACGTGAATTTACTTGAATTTTCTTGAAATCTCTTGAAGTTAGTGAAATCTTCTGAAGTCGTTGAAATATCCTGAAATATCTTGAAGTCAGAAGTAGGTGTACACCCGCTTGGTCGAGTTGGCAACCCCTCGGTAAAAATAAATCATAGAAATTGGAATGATTTCAATCAATAATTTAAATATTACTTGCTAAATTGTGTTTTGTTTGTTTATTTGATTCATCATAATATTATTTAAATGCATTTTCTTTAGTAATTAATCAAGGTAATCGTGAATGTGGGTTGGCAAAAGTTAGAGAGGAATTGTTCATTCAACGTAAATTAAGCCCATCTTAATTGAAAGGCCAACACCGGCACGAAAGGTTTTTATTGAAGTGGACTGCGCGTAATTACAACTGTCGAGAGAACACTTGAAAAGCATAACGTGCAAGGCAGGCGGCAACGTGAAACAGACAGGAAAATCACCGTTCATTTTGAAGCGACAGGCAAGTCATTGAAACGAAATTTCGTCAAGTAACCACGAAACACTAATTGCAAAAGTCTCGACACCAAAGTAACCAGCATAGGCCTCTTTATCCCCATTACATCCGACAAATTAAAATATTTTAAATTTAAATTTCCACTTTAATTTAAAAATATTCTAATATTTATAAATTTATTTTTAATTGATATTTACTTTATTAATAATTATTAAAGAAAAACATTTTTTCTCCTTCATTTTCACAGTGGATGACTCTGTTTTAAACAAGAAGTTTATTTCTGATTCAGAAAGTTAATTAGCGACGAACTAAAATTTGTATAAAGTGAAAATTAGATTTTAAATTACCGTCGAAAGCATATAAAACGTGCACCGCGACCAAAGGAAATTTCGTGAATAAGTTATATTGAAGCACATTGAAATCAAAACCCGTTGTGAAAAACAAAAAACATAAAAAAGCATATTTTAGAAATGAAAGAACTTGGCAATGTCCCATTATATTGTATTTTAAAAAAAGTTTTCTTTTCGATTTTGACTCTTCAAGGTTCATTGTATAATAAAACGTTGAAAATATTGAACAATGAAATTTTTCATTTGAAAAAGTCTTGAAATTCGTTGAAGCATTTATGAAAGAAAATAGTTCTAGAAACTCTGGTTTAACTTAAAATATTAAAAGAACAAATTGAAAATTTTGCATCCGGATGTTATATTATTTTCTTCATCGTTATATAATATATATTGCTACGTTAAATTCATAAAAGTTAGCAAAAAAACACTTTGTTTAGAAGAGAGAAGTTTTATATTCGTGGAAAACTTGAATATTTTAAAAGTAATAAAAAATGAAGCAAGTGTTAAATAATAAAAAAAGAAGTTCCTCGAGAATCCTCTACATTAAATCTCCGAGTCCGACTCGAACTGTCTGGGGAACTCGAACGTCCGTCTTCGGTGAAACCGACTGAATGAAATTCAATTCACAGCAGCTGCGTGATAATTCGCTATAATTCGATTTCTTGCCCGTCTCTATAAATGCGTTATTATAAATTCTCGTGATACAATCACGAGACGAGCTCAAAAGTCGGAAAAATTACTGATAAGAATTTTTTTAATATTCCGATTATAAAACAAATACGCAAAGTTTTATTCTCGGCATGAAATAGAAATAGAAATAGAAATTACTTTTTAGTCCCTAGAGAGTAAAAAGTAGAACTTGAGTCCCGCTTCACAGGAGTGAAAAACAAACTTTTTATTTAAACTAGGAAACCAACACACGTGCGCTACGTGCACGATTATTTATTTTACTTCTTACAACTTCAAGTCATTCAAAAATCAATAAAATTTCGCTGATTCAAATTTAGAGAGCAGATTTGAAACAATAATAAAATTTATGCGAGATTTTAGAGACATTTCGTTACATCATTTTTTTTAGAGAGCTTTTCAAAAGGTTTCTAGGAATTTCAATGGATTCTGATAATTTTCAAGTAATTTTTACGAAGTTCTAAAGATTTTTAGGATTTTTAAAAGATTTCGTGAAACTTTAAGAGATTTCAGGATATATTTCGCGGAATTTGAACGGAATTCATGAAATTTTAACAGATTTTTTAAAGATAGGGAATTTTAAGGAATTTGAATTTTTTTTAATTTTTGAGAAAGATTATGAGGTTTCTAAGAACTTTAAGAGATTTCAACGAATTTTAAGCGATTTCTAATGTTTTCGTGAAATTTCGAGGAATATTAAGCGATTTCCAAAGATTTTTATGATTCTAAAGATTTTGTGGAATTTAATGAGATTTCTAATAATTTTAATGAATTTTCAACGATGTAAAGGGACTTTAAATTTTATCCTAAAATTCAAAGATTTTCAAGAAGCTTCTGAGAATTTTAAGAGGTTTTCACCAATTTTAAGAGATTTAAACCAATTTTAAGCGATTTGGAAGATTTTCGTGAAATTTTAAGTGATTTGAAAAGGTTTCTGGGTGTTTTAAGAGAATTTTAAGAGAATTTTAAATGTTTTCATAAAATTTCCAGGAATTTTAAAAGAATGCAAGAGATTTTAATAATTTTAAAAATATTTTATTGGATTTTTAAGAATTTTGTGAAATTTTATGAGATTTCGAAAAATTTGAAGGGATTTTCTGATTTTTAAAAGATATTGTAGAATTCAAAAGGATTTTGAAGGTTGTCGTAAAATTTTAAAGGATTTTATGAGATTTTTCTAATTTTTAAAAGGTTTTGAAAAAATTTGAAGGATTTCATGAAATTTGATAAGATTTCTAAGGATTTTAAGAGATTTTAAATGTTATAAGAAATTCCAAGAGGTTTTTAAAATTTTTTTAGAGATTTTTGAAGAAATCTTAACGAATTTTAATGGATTTCGAAGGTTTTCGTGAAATTTTTTTGCGCCATTAGTTTTTTTTCTTCTTTCAACTTCAAGTCATTCAAAAGCCAATCAAGTTTGCAACAACAATGTATGCGAGATTTTCGAGACATTTCGTGACACCACTTTTTTAAGATAGAAAATGTCAAATAAGTGATACTTTTATAAATAAACTGAATTTTACTGAATTTTTTTTAAACTATTTTAACTGAATTCAATTATAATTTTACAGCTTATAATTTTGAATACAAAATTTAAAAAAATACAAATTTTTCATGAAGGTAGACGAACTTGAATGAAAGAGGGTAAATCTTCCATTGAAATTATTCATTAAGAACTTTGGCCAAAGTTTCCAGAGAATTTCTTTGAAGTCTTTCAGTTGCAATTACGACTACCCCAAGCAGATTTATTATTTCAGTGAAAAATATTTCAATGAAATATTTAAATAGAATTATTATTATTCTATATTATTTAACTATAGATGTTTCCAAGACCCAGCATTAATTCGACTATTGTATAAAATTTGCAGAGCTTCAAAAGTTTAAATTGCTGTGAAATATACGTTGATTTTAAATGAATGGAACTAAACCCCTAAAGAAAGATATGAAAGCTTTCATGAAATGATTACTGAAAAGAATAAACTCGCGAGGACGGAAAATGTGGTTTCCATTTGAACTTATTGAACTCTGAATTCTGAGACAAAAGTGAAAGTGTGGAGTGTTGCAGTAGGAAAGTTTCCTGCATTGAATAATTTGTGAAAAATATTTTTCTGGAAAGGGAGGACGCCATCAATCAGTATGCAGCCAATGATCGTGTTAATTTGCATCATTTTATTAGCTCTGGCAAGAGCTCAACCCAAGAAACCCACGACCCTTGAGAAAAAGTCTCTTCGGGATGAACTGGAAACTCCAAGTAAGTCTTCTTGCCTTCTACATTTTTATTATTTTAATAATATTATCATTACGATTTATAAACTATATCAGAATTCAAAGGTCAAAGATTTTAAAAAAATTGTATTCATTTTTTTGGGTGACATACTTACCGCAAAATTTCGCTCTCTTAAAACATAATAATTTAGTTTCCTCTGAGGACGGTCACTAATTACGAAGGTATAATTTAATAATCATCCGCAAAAAATATCGGCTCTTTTCTTGCTTCACTTCAATTTCGCTATTCACATCTCGACTCCATTAGGTTTCATTTGAAAGAAATTTTCATTCAGCATTCAATCCGAATATGCATTTAAAAGTGAAAAAACTTTTATTCTTGGGAGACTTAAATTGTAATTATTATAACTTTCCTTTCTGTCAAAAATTGGAAAAATGATTGAAGGAAAGTAAATATGAGTTATATATTTATTCATAGTTTTGAAAAAGAAAAACAATTTACATCAAAATATATCAATTCGAGTCCATTTGAAATCAATCTGAATGAATTCGAGTGAATCCCAAAACAAATTGTCAATTTTTAATCTCAAATCAATTTCGAATCAAGCCGAAATTTTAATCCGGCTGAACCCTAATTAATCTGAATGAATCCTAGGCTTCAATAAATTAAAAAAATTTTTAATTAAAAATTTTTTTAAATTTATCATTCAGATAGAATTTTTAATCGAATCTTTCACCAGGGAAGTGATATTTAAAATTATTAAAGTTGGAATCACTACCAACACCTTTTTTAATTTACAAGCCTAATTTCCTATTTATATAGATTCCTATTTTTTGCTTCCTCATAGAGGAAGCTTTGTAATCGTTACATTTTCCAATATTTTTAAAATGGTTTAATTAAAATTTCCTCACGTGATAAATGTCTAATACAACATTCTAATCAATTGTCCGGATGTGTGTGTGTGTGTGTGTCGCCGTTTTTTGTCGCCCTATTAACTTAAAGACAGTTGTAGATAATTTGATGAAATTTGTAAGGTATATTGGCTCCACCTATATCTCAAAACGTGCCAAAGAATTTTTCAAAATATTGAATTTTAAAATTTTTATGTACATTTATAATTTTTTTAAAAAATTGATTTTTCGTCAATAACTTCTCAAATAATCAAAATCCATAGCTTATGTAAAGGAAAGAAAGATTCCTTGCATTGAGACGAATCGATTGACCTGTATAATTATTTCATTGTATTGAATATTAAGAAAGTTATGCTTTTATTTGTAATTTTGAAAAATTTCGTTTTTATCTATGTTTTCAAATAACCAAAATTCAAAGCTAATGTAAGAAAGTAAAAGGTTTTTTGCTTCGTATAAAATGAAGTAATCTAATATAAATATATAAATATTAAATTTAAATATTTAGGAAAATCGAGGAAGCAAATTCATTTGCAACTTCATCATAATGAGGAAGCAAAGTGCAAAAAAATGAGCACAAAAAAATATAAATATAGTTAAATAGAACACCCGAGATCGAATTAACAGCTAGTTTAAATTTTCCCGCGTTAACGTAACGCCTGTATTGACCAATAAGGAATCAGTAATCAGTCCACGCATTTCGAGATATTTCGATATTCGATGTGTATGATCTTTTTAGAATAGGATTCACACAACAGCAGCGAGAAAATCAAATATACGAATAGACTGATTAAAGCAAAATGATTTAAAACAGGGAAAATGACAAACATTCATTTTTGGTATGGACAGGTAATTTACGAATTGGACAAAATGGAATCAAATCGCACAGTGTATGCATATAGCTAGCACTATTGGAGAAAATTTAATTAAAATAGGGCGCTGTTAAATTGGAAATTAATAGTTCTTAATTATAATATTGAAATTGAAATGATTTGAATTTGGTTTTCAATCTAATCCTCTTATGCATATTGTTACAGCTAAAGTCAGAAGCCGATTTTGCTGTTCAATAAAATTACAGAAAATTATCGGAAATTCTTTTACAATTAAAAAAATGTACTCTACTATAGAAAAGTATATTTTTATCCTCAGAATTCTATTCATATTACTTATCAAATATTAAATTTAAACCTTTTTTCGCTCTGTATGTTCAATTTTAAAAATTTTGTCGACGCACTCAAGTCTCTTTCTGATTTTTTGAGATTCTCTTGGCACGTGAAGTGTAAAATTGTTCGTTCCTAATTGCAGGTAGTGTAATAAATAAAAACACAAATTACACGCGGACCTTACTTTAATAAGACGAAAATTAAGCAAGTTAATATTTATTGGACTGTACATAAAGATTTAATGCCGAAGTGAATACCGGTTGTCCTTTTGTAAGGAATGTCTGTACACGTCTAAAATTCAATTACAGCATTAATCAGCCTAATAATTAATATTCGGTCAGAGAGCACCACTCACAAGAGCGAAATTGCCACATTACATTCAAAAATAAAAGTTCGGTTTGCGACAAAAAGGAAAAATGTCTAGTTGAAACAATTTTGAAACAATGTTCGGATTTTAACACTTTTAACATTTCGTTTAATTAATAAATTCCATTCATTCATTCCGAAACTTTTTTTCTCAACAGAATATTACTCTAAATTCCTCTGAATTCTTTTGTATTAACCTATAGAATATCCTTTTTATAGAGATGTCGATGATTTTATTATTTCACTGAACACACAATTTATACTTGCTGAAAACTGCTTTTTAAATATTATTTTATTCCTCTTTCAGAAATCTTTTCAATTCATTTAAAAGGGTATCCTGTATATCTTTTATTATTAAAATTTAGCGTATACAAAATCGTTACTATTAAACAAGAATATCCGATTCTGGTCAGCTTGGAACAACAAGAGATGTACTAAACATTGAAGATTAAAACTGAAAATTTTACTGAATATGTTGTACAATGAAAACTTTCAATATATGCGACGCGGGATTGATTTGAACAAGACAGAATTCCAATATTCTTTTCTTCTTCTGCCTCTATATCACAAAATTAATAAACTCCTACATATTGAATTGAATTCATATTTCTGTCAATTCCATATGAAGCCACAGTCTGAACAAAAGGTCCACCCTGTAAACTGCCTCGAGTTCAAATATCTAGATTATAGAGTGAGCGAGACATGGCTTCCGGAATTTCGTGCGCAGAGCTCCCAAACTTTAGCTGTAGTTTCGGATTTAGCAGTCGGAGAGTAAATTCATCGGGAAATCCGCGCCTCAGTTCTTGGAGTGAAAAGAGGATTCTCTACCTAAAATCACTTCACCTTCCTAGTCAACTATTGAGCTAACGATAAGATCATTGTTAAAGGTAAACCATCCGATCCGAGTTTGTGTTTTGTAAGTCAAGCAAAACTCATTTATTGTAATACGTAAGATATCCTCTAAGTGGTAACTGCTTTGATTTATAGTTGTTGCGCATACTATTGAAAAAATTCCAATACCAAAGAAATAGATTTCTTTTAAATTTTATTGTTTCTTTGAGTTTTAATAGTTTTTGCTTCCTCATAGAGGAAGCTTTCCCTATTGAAAAAAATGACGTCACAAAAAGACGTCTTTAAATGACGTCTTCAAATGACGTCATTTAAAGACGTCATTGGCTATGTCATAAATTGGAACATAAAATGACGTCTTTTTTAAACTGTTTTTATCATCGGCAAAATGA
>CAJFCP010026017.1:41105-72093 GCA_904066005.1 Synergus itoensis | reverse complement strand
ATGTTCCAATTTATGACATAGCCAATGACGTCTTTAAATGACGTCATTTGAAGACGTCATTTAAAGACGTCTTTTTGTGACGTCATTTTTTTCAATAGGGTGTACACAGCGAATATGCGTTTTTTGTTCCGTTAGGGTGGCCATACACCCCACGTTGTACTCGAAGGGTTAACGATCCTGCAATATCTTTAGAACGCGTATAGATAAATTGATGAAATTTGGCATATTTATTCCAATATTTACCAAGTTGAATTTTTTTACAATGGTTTACCAAAATATTAAATTTTACAAGCTTCGTGTACTTTTATAATTTTCGTAAAATTCATTTTTTCACTATAACTTTTCAAATATTCAAAATTTAAAGTTGATGACAGGAAAATGAACATTCTTTTCATCGAGACGAATCGATTGACCTATATGATTAATGCATTTCATTAAAAAATAAGGATGTTATGGTTAATTGTATTTTCAAAAATTAATTTTTTCAACTATAACTTTTCAAATAAACAAAATTTTGACCTGACGTAAGGAAAATAAATATTCTTTGTGTCGAGATGAATCGATTGACCTTTCATATTTAAATTTTATTTTTGACTTGATTATTTCTAATTTTCGAATATCTTATTTTCTCCTTCGATTTTCTTTAATTTAAAATTCAGCTGTCGAGCATACGCAATGATGACCCATAAAAATGAGTTGGTCACAAATTTTATTTCCTCAATTTACATAAATCCTTTGTGATAACATAAGTACTTTATATTTATTTTTCTTCCCTTCTTCGCCAACTCAGACATAAGCTTACTGTTTACGAGGAATTATTTATCCCGAAATTACTTTTCTTTGCATTGTCCCCATTATCACTCTATATCTGCCTTGCCTTTCGCTATATATAGAATTCTTTTCAACAAGAGGGAACGGTTATCTCGATACTTTCGTGACTCCCAGAAGGTTTCTTGTATGACAATAGATAAAGAAAAATTGAAAGTTGGAAATGATCGTGAAATGAGAGGAAGAGAACTAGTATACTGAAAATCCGATGATTTAAGCGGCTAGGAGCGTCAGAGTTTCGATATGTATAAGAGTATAAGCGAAATACACCGGATGCTATTTCCCATGAATTGCTTCCCCAGGAGATACGAATTCAACGGAATTTGCATCTACGATAATCTCATTCATTCGACAGACTTTCTCTCTTTTTCCTAGATTATTCTGCTCATTGTCAAAGCAGTTCATTTTTTTTTTTTTCAAAATACGCTTCAGAGATCAGCGCCGACTTTCAAATTTTAAGATCAAAAGCAGTATTATATTGCAAAGAGAATTATAAAGAAACAGAGGATTATTACCTATTTATATATATTTTTTTAATTTTCTTAAATTTAAAAATTATATATTCAGAATCAATCGCGAATGATACGCAAGAGTTTATTAAAATCCATTAAAAAAAATAACCTTTCAAATATGTGTTAAACGTTCCAGTATAAATAAAAATTTGTTTACTGATGCGAAGCGGGAATATATCGATAATTTATTTTTGTTAAAACTTTTCCAATTGCACATTTGTAGTGGTGTATAAAGATATACGATATGATCGTCTGTCTCGCTCGATTTTGTTCGAAATACGAGCAATTTTCTAAACGAATTTCTCATATGTTCACCTGTTATTTTTCGTCTCATATCGTCTTAAAAATTGCGATCAACTTCTCCATAGATGCAAAATGACATCTTAGTCAAATTCAAGTAACGCGAACGAATACAAGTGCCAAAATGACGTCTGGCGAAATGGAAATTTGCGAGTCAACAGAAACAGATTTCCTCCAAGAGAAGGATGCAGGATCTTTAAAGTATCCAATTAATTAATATTAATATAATTTAATAATAAAATTATTAATTTTCTCAAAATTGTCGTACTATATATATGTTTTCTTCAAATTAAATTATGTTCTTTTTGAAATACGTATTTTAAAAATTAAAATAATTTGCGAGTATTTCTCTGTGCAAATTATATTTTTTTATTTATGATAAATTAAAATTTTTTAAAGTAAAATATTTTTGATCAAATGTAATTTAATATTCAGCAATATGATTAAATTAATTATAAAATCGAGATAATCTCGATCATTCCCGTGTAAAGCGAGATGCTCGCTATTACGATCTGAAGTGAGATGAGAATTTGATTACAAAAAACGAGCATTTTAAACGTATTCTGATATTTCTCGCTATTTTTATCATTGTGCATTACTACACATCTGTAACGAAAATGCTGAGATACATCTTTTAATTATATTCATTGAATTCGTCTCTAATTATGAATGCACAATGCAGAGCTGAATCTATATTTTTTTCTTTTATTCCACTGAATGCATCACTCAGCCTTTTATGGGTATATAAAATTCTCGAAACTCTTCATTGACATATACGTATTTATGAATGGATTGTGTGTGATAAACAAAAAAAAAACGAAGCTTCATAAAGAATTTCTAGTCTCACATAATAAAGATTTACTGACCGTAAATTATAATTTCATTCGACGCAATGCGTATTTTTTTTCTCGAAAACAAATAGATGTCTGCTGCACTCAACAAATCGGCGTTGACGTACCACAACTGTTTCCTGCTAACCATGCAAAAATTATTCAGACTACGAATTACTAACAGGTTTTTTTTAGCACATTCTGCAAAGTGATGGCTTTATACATTTCTCTAATACTGAGTTCAAAATCAATAAAATCACCAAATATACAAGAGTCACATTTCAGACTGATCTTAATTAGGAGAATATAGTATAATTGTCAGAAATTATATATTTCTGCAATGGAATTTAACAATAATAATTAATAACATTTGGAATCTCAATTTTGTTCCCCAAAATTATTCCACATTACTTCCGAACCTCTTCCAGAAAAAACTCTTTTAAAAATGAGAAAAGTCTCTGGAAATCCTTTAAAATTTCACAAAATCTTTTAAAAATCATAAAAATCTCTTGAATTTCCTCAAAATCACTTAAAAATCGTCAAAATCTCTTAAAATTTCTAGAAACCTTTTAAAATTTCGAAAAAATTCCAGAACATTTCAAATCCCTTAAAATTCTTGAAAATCTTTTAAAATTACATTAAATCCTCAAAAATTCCACAAAATCTTTTAAAAGTCATAAAAATGTTTTGAAATCCGTCAATAAAATTGCTTTACAAATTTTATGATCCTTCAAATAACATAAAAGTTAAGTTAACATAAGTTTTTAACATAAAATAAAAGTTTTCCTCCTAGTGTACAAAAAAATGTTGAAAATCTTGTAAATGCAGAAGAAGTGAAACTTGAAAAACGTGAACGAAAAGCGAAAGCCGAAAAGTGAAAAGTTACATAATCTATCCCCAGGTTTTTTTTTCCAAATATAATTAGTATTGTTTTGTTTTGTCTTTTCTAAAACTAAAGAAAAAGTTTTTTGACAAATCTTGAAAGTTCCTAAAGTATCTTAATAAGTTCCCAAAATACTACTACAACGACAAGAACACACCCACTCATTCATATTATCCATTGCAACTTCCGGAAATCGATGCTCCTACTAAATGCGAGTTTGACAGTTACATAGAGTTTAGTTACCTTATCTCTTACTTCATGATATCAGATATCAAAATGGAGAAACTATTCGACCTAGCATAGTGTGTTTACATATTAAAACAGTTTAAATTATATTTTCAATTAAAATACATTATAATAAACATTCTGTTTTTCATATTACAGTTTATCATATTAGAAATTTTCTCGAAAATTTTAAAATACTTAATATTATGAAATTTCAAAAGCCAATTTGGAAATCGCCAAATTTCTTCCTGGCTCCATTCTTGGGCCAAGCCAGGGGCCTCTAGCTTGGCCCTAGCTTGTAATTTGTAATGGCGCGAGGTACAACCCAGCCCGGCTGAAGTTCATAAAAATTCTGGCAGATGGCGTTGAAGTATTCTGTTTTCATTTTGCAATATTTGTTTATTTTTGACAGACATTTTAATCTTTAACAATGCCTAGAACAAAAAGTACGATTAGAGTTAGGAGACATCGAGCAATCGCCAGTATTCCTTATTTACACAGAAGACTTTTGTTTAAGCATTACCAACATTGCAATCGATCGAGCGCGTCATAGATACAATTTTGGGAAATATCGTTCTCCAAAATTTTTTACACGAAATAAAGTTTATCCCTTAATTTATATATACTTTCAATGAATTAGTAATTAGTTTTAGTTTAGAATTAGTGAATTACTTTTTTCTATAGATATCTGCATAATTAAGTAAACATTTTACGATTTTCGAAATATGTAACCTCACTTTCATATATAACTTCACTTTTTCATTTTTTACCGCAAAACTAAAAAATAAAAAAAATGTATTAAAAAAATAAAGTAAAAAAATAAAAAAAAATAAATAATGTATATTTGGATTTAACATTGATTTCTTCTTAAAATCAAAAATAATATTTAATATTATATAATTTAAAATAAATATTAAATCATAAACTAGGGTCGAGCCTGGGCCAAGCTGGGCGATCTGGCAAGCCAGACTCTGGCCAGTTTCTGCGTTTCATGGGGTGTTTGGCCCAAGCTCGATCCCCAGGCCAGGGCCTAATTTTGCCACGCTTGGGTCTAGCTTGGGACATAAAACAATTTCCACGCGGGGACAAATAACTTATCCCATGTAGAAATCGCCCCATTTGTCCCTATGTTCATTAGGGCGGTAGTCAGGTTCTTGCTAGAACAACTGTAATAGTAAATTCTAGTCAGGACCCCTTAAGGCACTGTTAAGATTTTCCATTCTTTGTGAATAGAAAATCTATGCACGTCTAGTTAGACCCCAATCTTATATTTTAACCAGGTTTTAGTTGGGCCCTGATTCGAATAAAAGAACAAAGAAATTCTAGTCAGGAACTGTTCGGGTCTTAGCCAGTATGGCCCATTTTACTGAAATATTTCCAATTCTCACAAAAAAAAATCATAATATTTATGATATAAATATTGAAAAACACAGTTGAAAATAAAATTGTAAGAGTGAAAAAAAACTGTGCTATTACTATGTTTATAATAGTTTTATAATGTATAAAATACACCAACTTTACTTTTGACATTTAAGAATTTTTTATTCTTTATTAATTTGAATTTTGGTACTTTCCAGATGGTAAATAACCAAAATATTATAATAGAAAGGGTCTAGACGGGGCCCTACCTAACTCTCATTAGGGCCTGCTCAGAAGTTCTAGCTAGAACCTGGCTAAAACAGCGTTACAGAACTAGTCAGGCCCTCTCCATTTTTCCCGACCAGCGCCCTACTAGAAATAGGGAAAACTAGCCAGGGCCCTACTAAACCCCGATCGGAATTTCTACATGGAATGTATATAATAAGAAGACAGCAAGTATTCAAATATTATTAAAATTATTATTAATTATTATTTCCGATAACGCATTAATATTAATATTTTTTGCAACAACTACAAACACGATGTATTGACTTCACAATACAACAGATGAAAATAATCGAAGCCGAGAAGTGAATTTAAAAAATGGAAAGCTGCGCGTATATTTGTTCGGAGGTTCCTATATGTTTCTAGAAATCGAACGACGACAAAAATTCCTCTCATGCCACAGTCACGCCTTTCACAATTCAGTGTTCGTGCTAGTTCGCACGCTAACATAATATTGATCCGCTGCGGATATCCACTTTATTCAGGATGTTCTCTAGATCTGTGTCCCTATAACGTTTGCACCATGATTCGAATAGTTTGCAAGAATTTCCACGAACTTTCGAATCAGCGGCGTATCTGAAAAAGGAAGGAGACTTATACCTTCTTACATCCGTACCTTCCAAATTTTTATGCGAAAAGTCGCGAGTAGTGTATGATACATTCAAGTCGTTTTGAATTCGTGTTGGAGTTTATATTCTTAAATTGAGAAGTCTTGGGGAGTTCCAGTAGCGGGAATTAAATCATCAAAATTAGTGTTGCGAAAAAGTTTAGGCAGCAAAGGAACATCCCGAGTAAAAATTTTGCTGTGGCCCCGATCGGGCCCAGATTGGGGAATCTGGCCCCGAACGGGTCCAGATCGGGGGATTTAAGACCGGGGATGAAACACCCCGATTAGAAATTTTGCTGTGGCCCCGATCGGGCCCAGATTGAGGAATCTGGCCCCGATCGGGTCCAGATCTGGGGTTTTCAGAACGGGGATAAAACACACTGCCAAACCATGCCCAGACCCGGGCCTGGTCGGGCAGATCGGGGCCCGATCGGGCCGGGCGTTTTATCACCGGTCTGGGCCAGGTTTGGAAATTTCTACACGGGACATGGCCCATACCTGGCAAAACCTGGCCCGATCGGGCCCCGATCGGGCCAGGCGTTTCATCACCGATCTGGGCCAGGTTTGGAAATTTCTACACGGGATGGTACGCATAAACAAAATCTGTTAAATCTACATAAAAATCTGTAGAATCTACAAATTTTATCTGCTGGAATAGGGACAGCAGATTATTTCTGTAGATTCAACAGAAAATTTTTGTTGGATTTACAGATAAAATTTATTGAATTTACAGAAAAATCTGTTGAATCTACAGAAAAATCTGTACATTCTGCAGATAAAATCTGTAAATTCTACAGATAAATCTGTAAATTCTACAGATAAGATCTGTAAGTTTTACATTTACAAATTTTTTGTACTTTCAAATATAAAAATAAAGGCTTTAAAAACAATTATTAATTAGGAACATGGTTTGTTCATATGGATATACTTATAACTAATCGATATTTATAAATTTTAATGCATATATATACATGCGTTAAAATTTACAAATATCGAGAAAAAAAAATTTACAACTATCCTAACTCATTAGATGGTGTCTCCACACACTTTTCCACAATGCACTCAGTCATACACAAATATTAAATTCAGCAGCAGATTGAATCTGTAAAATTTACAAATTTCTTCTGTTAAATTTACAAATTTTCATCGCTCCAAATCAACAGATTTTATCTGCAGAATTTACAAATTTTTCTGTAGATTCAACAGATTTTTCTGTAAATTCAACAGATTTTATCATAAATCTAACAAAAATTTTCTGTTGAATCTACATAAATAATCTGCTGTCCCTATTCCAGCAGATTAAATCTGTAGATTCAACAGATTTTTTTTCTGTGTGCACAACTTCCACTGACGAAACTGTTTTTAACTACGTACTGAATCGTCATATTATCTTTCCCCAGCAGTTGCCTTTTTTTGTTTCGTTGTAGGCGAATGCGTTAATTGTTTCTCTAACGCAGGCTACATTGTCATTGCATTCGTGTACAAACAGAAGAATGGTGCCTAGATGAACAACAATCGATTGAAACAACGATCAACCTGGTCTAACGAGCATTTAAACTCAGCTTGTTAACCCCTAGTCTCATCCGAATTAGAGCGTCCGAGTGAACAAAACGAGAGCTTGGTAATGACAAAGACTCACACATATTTGGAATACCTTCCTACCATTTTCCCTCGAACGAAATAAACTACATAAGCAACTAAGCAACGTTAAAATACACCCAAAAAAAAGTTTTTGTTGAATCAAATAAACGAATCTTTGATATAGGGCCAAAGAAAAAATATCTTTGAATTAAATAAAATTTATTTGATTCAAAGAAATTTTCTTTTTAATTTAAAAAAAAAAATTCTTTGAATCAAATAAATTTTATTTAATTCAAAGATATTTTTTCTTCGGTCCTATATCAAACATAGGTTTATTTGATTCAAAAAAACTTCTTTTCTGGGTGTAGATGATTGTGTTCTTCATTTTCGGAAAAACAATGGTTGTTAATTTCCCAGCGGGCACGAAATTTAAAGACGTTTTTAGAACGTGCTAAAAACGTTTTTAGGACGTAAAGTTCAAAAGATGTTTTTAGAACGTCCAAAAAAACGTCTCAACTGAGGCTAAAAAACTTTATAAAAACGTCCAATGTTCCAAAAACGTCCTAAAAACGTCTTTGGAACATTGTATGTTTTTAGAACGTTATTTGGCCTGACTTAAGACGTTTTTAGGACGTCTTAAAAACGTCTTGGGATATTCGTGCGCACTGGATTATTATATCTAAAAAAAAAAAAGTGATGTTTACCATATCCCTAGTAGAAATTGGTCCAATTTTTCCTTATCACTCTCAAGTAACTCGTAGGGCTGAAATGGGGAAAAACTAGACTAGGGAAACTAGGTAGTGTCTAGTTAGAATCTAACTAGAATTTCCTAAACAGATTTGAATGAGGAAATCCTTGATCAATGAAATTTCCTCATTCAACACTAGAATAGTTTTTTCTTGCCTGTATCTCGACACAAACTAACTATGTTAGAAATATCTTGAAAATTCAACCATTTTTCATTTACTGTGATTGAAAATTCAACTATTTGATTGAAAATTCAATTACTTCTGATTGAAAATTCGACTATTTTGTTGAAAATTCAACTATTTTTAATTGAATATTCAACTATTTGGTTGAAAATTCAACTATTTTTTATTTAAAATTCATTCAGCTACGGTAATTGTATAAAACTTCAACTAAAGTGATTGAAGTTTTTTTTAACAGTGTAGGACTTCCTGCTCAGTTTTAACTCGAAAGACCCCTCTACTGATTTCTGACAGATTTTTCTCGCTTGGAACGAGCGCTTTTTTCCTGTCAAGGTTTTTGCGAGGAAAAGCTAGGGAAAAACTGTTATTAAATTTGAAATTATTACATTAGATTTGAAATAATAATATAAAGCTTTGAAATAAAAAGATTTTCTCGTAAACAATAATTTTTCAAATTTAAATTTTCACACGAATTAAAACATGTTTTGAAACATAATTTTAAAAAATTGTAATTAAACAGGTTTTGTGATACAAATAGCTAATTAATAACACAAATATTGAAATAAAGTTTCGTGGAAGCTTTTTTTTATAACAGATCAATTAAAAATTTGAAAATGAAACATTTTTAAATTCACCTATCTATAAATTGTTTAAAACAAAAAAAATTAAAAATATATTCCTCGAAATTATATCTGGCATTTCAGCGATAAAGCTTGGCTGAGATTTTGTCAAACGAAGTCCAAGCGGATTGAATAGCTCAGGTGGTAAAGTGCCCGGCACGTGTATTAGATTTATTCTAGGGTTTAGGATTGTTAGGGTCGTCGGGGGTTCGAATCCCCAGCGAGTGCGATTTTTCGAAAGCGTTTTTTCGTGCGATTATATGTATAAAAGACACCGTGTAAGAGAAAATTTTTATTGTAAATTTTCCATTACATATTATTATTAGAGAGTACATAAGAACCTCGTAAGAAACTAACTAGATTCCTTCTAGATTTCCTAGTCACTAGTCAGTTCCATACTAAAAGCAGCGTTACATTCCTCACTAGTAACTGACAAGTTTCGTAGTTGGGTGCTAACCAGACGTAGGGAAAAATGGACTAGAAACTTGCATAAAACTAGGATCAATTTCTACTAGGGTATATCTCGAAAATATCGAACACATTGTTGTCGAAAATCTAAATGATTTTTTGGAAATTGCGCGAATTGTATAAATGTGCTGAATTTAAAACTATTTTCAGATTTAAAAAATATTTTTAAGACATTTGATGATATTTTGCGTGATTTTAAGTAATTTAAAGGATTGAGGATATTTTGTGCGATTTTAAGAAATTTTAAAGACTTTCAAGTGATTCAAGAGATTTTACGAAATTTCCTTGGATTTTCAAGTATTTTATTTTATTTTTATTTTTTTTTATTTTTTATTTTATTTCATCAGATTTCATGAGATTTTTAATAACGTAAGGAATTTAAAGATTTTACGAAATTTATTGGTATTATCAGAAATTTTGAGGTATTTCGTGAGATTTCATGAGATTTTAAGTAATTTTAGGAAATTTTGAGAGATTCAAGGGATTTTACGAAATTTAAAGGAATTTCACGAGATTTTGTAGGATTTTAAGGAATTTTATGAAACTTACTGTAATTCGTAAAATCAAACCAGTTATTACAAATTTTTATATTTTAAAAATAAAAAATTCTCAATTATTTTACATACTTTTAAAATCCCTTAAAACATTTTAAAATTCTTTGATTTGAAATTGTTCAGAATCCTTTGAATCTTTTTAAGAAAAGGGGTGCTGATATCAATTAATATTTGGGTAGAAATACTAAGGTTTTAAATGAAAAGTTGGAAATAGTGTCGAAAAAAGGTGGAAAAAGAGCGAGAACAAGCGTTTATCAAAAGGGTTTTTCGAAAAAAAGGCTAGAAAAAGAAATTTAGAAGCGGAAACAGGAAAATTCGTTAGAAAAAGTGGTTTGGAAAGGACGATAAAAAATTGGTTCGAAAAAGGGCTTGTAAATGGGGGCCAGAAAATTTTTGAATAAAGTGATTGAAATTTAATATACATGTGAGTAAAGTCATTTGCATTTACCGTCAATTAAATTTAATACACCATTATGTTGTAGAATTAATATACACTGCTCCCGCGGTTGCAGTTCACTCAGTTCTCGTCTTCCTAGAACTTGGGTTCGCTCCCAAACTTAGATAAGGGGAGGTGAGGAGCCGAAAGGAAGGCGCCGCCAGCTCGGCAGTACCGTAGCTGCAAAGGGTGCAGTACCCTAAGTCAGTTTTCACTGTGGTTCACTCGGTTCACTCATTCGCGGAAAGCAACCAATCAGACGCAACCCTTTAAAAGCAACCAATCAACAATTTGCGCCATGCGCGACACATACGCATCAATGCACATCATTGTGGAGCCCGCAAAGGGAACACTGGTACATACGACCCTGACTTTTTTACCTGCTAAACTCACTCACCAAGTGTCATGACGAACCGAGGCATGACTGCATTTGAGGGAGCAGTGTACAAGCATATTAAAATTAATATACGATATAAATGAGTATTAATTACAGAGGTATATTAATTATACATTAATCTTAATATGACTTTAATATACGGGTAAAAAATTTGAATATGCCAAATAATTTCCCTGAAATTATTAACTTAAGGGTATTGCATAAACGAACTTTAAAATTTGTGTGGCTACACCAATGGGCGTTTCTTATGTAACGAGGTATCTGATTGGTGTAGACAATATGGCTGTACGGGAAATGACAGATAAATTGAAATTTCACGCCAGGAATATTATAATTTATGCATAACTGCGACACTTACGGAAAATTCGAAGGTGTTATAGAAAATTCTAAAACTTCCAGCTACACATCTATAAGAGAGAATTTCAAAATAGATTACGCAAAAATCCGTATTTTGGGTCCGAAGTGGTCGGGACCTCGCAAGAATACTATCGAAAGAGATTGTCACAGCAGACAATATGGCTGGGCGGAAGATAAAATTTCACGTCGGGAATATTGTAATTCTGTGCATAACTCCGACACTTACGGAAAATTCGAAGGTGTCATAGAAAATTCTATAACTTCCAGCTACACATCTGTAAGAGAGAATTTCGTAATAGATTACGTAAAAATCCGTATTTTGGGTCCAAAGTGGTCGCGAAACCTCGCAAGAATACTATCTGATAGAGATTGTCACAGCAGACAATATGGTTGCGCGGGAGATGACAGATAAATTGAAATTTCACGCCGGGAATATTATAATTTATGCATAACTCCGACACTTACGGAAAATTCGAAGGTGTTATAGAAAATTCTATAACTTCCAGCTACGCATCTGTAAGAGAGAATTTCGTAATAGATTACGTAAAAATCCGTATTTTGGGTCCAAAGTGGTCGCGAAACCTCACAAGAATACTATCTGATAGAGATTGTCACAGGCGTCACAGCAGACAATATGGCTGCGCGGGAGATGACAGATAAATTGAAATTTCACGCCGGGAATATTATAATTTATGCATAACTCCGACACTTACGGAAAATTCGATGGTGTTATAGAAAATTCTATGACTTCCAGCTAAACATCTGTAAGAGAGAATTTCGTAACAGATTACGTAAAAATCCGTATTTTGGGTCCAAAGTTGTCAAAATCTCATGAACCATCCGAAAATTATATCAGCTAGTGACATTTACCATGTGAGTGCGCGAGTGATACAAATTTACGGTCGGTAACACGTCGCTGCTCTTGCTAAGCTGAACGACTGACGCACTAGATGATGTCGTTTTCCGATGGTTCTTGAGGTTTCGCCACCACTTTGGACCCAAAATACGGATTTTTACGTAATCTATTACGAAATTCTCTCTTGCAGATGCGTAGCTGGAAGTTATAGAATTTTCTATAACACCTTCGAATCTTCCGTAAGTGTCGGAGTTATGCATAAATTATAATATTCCCGGCGTGAAATTTCAATTTATCTGTCATCTCCCGCGCAATCATATTGTCTGCTGTGACAATCTCTATCAGATAGTATTCTTGCGAGGTTTCGCGACCACTTTGGACCCAAAATACGGATTTTTACGTAATCTATTACGAAATTCTCTCTTACAGATGTGTAGCTGGAAGTTATAGAATTTTCTATGACACCTTCGAATTTTCCGTAAGTGTCGGAGTTATGCACAGAATTACAATATTCCCGACGTAAAATTTTATTTCCCGCCCAGCCATATTGTCTGCTGTGACAATCTCTTTCGATAGTATTCTTGCGAGGTCCCGACCACTTCGGACCCAAAATACGGATTTTTGCGTAATCTATTTCGAAATTCTCTCTTATAGATGTGTAGCTGGAAGTTATAGAATTTTCTATAACACCTTCGAATTTTCCGTAAGTGTCGGAGTTATGCATAAATTATAATATTCCTGGCGTGAAATTTCAATTTATCTGTCATTTCCCGTACAGCCATATTGTCTACACCAATCAGATACCTCGTTACATAAGAAACGCCCATTGGTGTAGCGACACAAATTTTAAAGTTCGTTTATGCAATACCCTTAAATGTTTTCATTGAAAATATATATATATTTTAATAAACTGTAAATCTATCAGTATATTAATTTAATGTTCGATAAACGTTTATTAAAATTAATATACTTTCGTATATTAAAAGCATATTAATTTTGCAAAAATTTTTAACAGTGATATATTTTATAGAAAAGGTGCTCAGGTTTAACAAAGTAACGCAATCAAATGTTACGTTATAATGAATTAACTAATGCAGATGTTGCTAACCAGAGTTTCGGTTTGAGAAGTACATTATATTCTCTTGTGGAAGAAAGTTTTGAATGCTGCAGGCATTGCTTGATGATATACTGGTGAATAAATAGAAGAAAACGTGGATAGAGAATACGAAACGACCCGTAAACAATACTCGAGTATTCCCCATTGTTCTTTCCCGTTGAACACTTTTTCACTGCGTGGTTTGTTGAAGAAAATCATGAGATGAATCGCTGGTCTTACAAATATGTCCACCCTAGGCTATTGCCACACAGATTCCCTGCAGTTGAATCTGCTCCTAGTTTTAATTATTGTGTAATGACTTTTACTTCAGTATGCTTTGAAATATTTATGTTAAGAGTTTGCTCTTCTACTTATACACTTTTTCTCTTAGGGTAAAAATAAATGTCAAAGTTTAAATCCATTCCAAGTTAGAAACTATTTGCAACAGAAAGTAACTTTAATCAGAACTTTAATCATCAGAAACTAAGAAGAAAGAAAGAGCTTTTTGAGTTTTAATTAAATCCGAAAAAGTGAGAGTGAATTATGCGAATTGTAGATACGCCCTTTTCTATTTCAACTGCAGGTAAGATTCCCTAGCATCAGCGGAAAAATAACACCTAATACAATTAAATGAATACAGAGAAGTAGATTGCAACATGAAGTTCTACATGAATTAATGTTTCAATGGAGAATTACTAGATTTGCTAGAATTACATTTTGCATCCAGTAAGTCTATTCAGAGACAATAAGTTGAACACAACACTAATGGACCTGTGCAGTGCCGGATCATGGGGGGGTCTTGTTGGTGCTGAAGCACCGGGCCCCGCACTAGTGGGGGGCCCCCAGTTCCCCGAGGAAAAAATAAAATATGAAGTATTGCAGTAAAATAACCGTAAATAAATACACGTAAATAAATTTTTATTTGTTATAATTGAAGTGCATTTAATTACATAAAAATCTCTACAATGAGAACGCATATGCTCTTTTTCCTAAAATCCCCCGCCTGAAAGGGGCCCCGTCGTTAATTTAAGCACCGGGCCCCGAAGGGTCTTAATCCGCCCATGGACCTGTGGATGTAACACATGAATGCTGTTGAATAATCTTACTTAAATAATATTGAATAATAATAATACTTAATCAAGCATATAATCAGTGCTCTCAGATCGAGCTAGAAATTTACCCCCTCCATATCTACTATTTTATCGAAAAAAAGTAAATTATGAAATATAATGTGGGAAAATTTTCTTATATAATTTAAGAAAATATTTAGAAAGTATAATAATTTCAAAAGTTTGCCAAATTTTATTACACAAATTGCTTGTTTTCGATAAAATAGTGGATGTGGAGGGGGTAAATTTCGAGCTCGATCTGAGAGCACTGCATATAATATAATATTAATATGGCTTTACAGTGGCGGATTTAGGCATGGGCAACATGGGCTACTGCCCAGGGCGGCAAATTCAGGGAGACTAAAGTTTTTTTTTTTTTTTTTGAAAAACAAAATATTGATATAAATTCCAAATTTTCAGTTACGCAGGGATGCTACTCCGTCCCCTTTTTTCCCTAGTCCCCTTTTTTCCCCTTTTCCCCCTTTTTTCCCCCTTAAATTTGTAAAATCCCCTTAAAACCCTAAAATCCAGAATTTTAACCCAATTTTACCATTTTTCCCTTTATTTTACAAAGTTTAGATTCTTCTCTGTAAGAATTATCACATACATAGTTTGACTTTCAAGAAATTCAAAAATACGCGCCACAATTGATATGCGCGAGCGCAATAAATTTTTATTCCTCTTATTATTGGATGATATATATTCGCGGGAACGTTTTAGAACTGTGAATGGTTATTTTAGTAAAGAGTAATTATGATTGGTTGTAAACGTGTGTGTGTGTGGGAATATTGCGGGAAATATCTAGATCTTCATATTTAAGGTTAATGGTTAAATTGCAATCATTGCAATGTAAGAACAAGTATTACGTGTTTTAGTTTTTTCAAAAAATATCCCTTTTTTTCCCTAAAATTGAACTACTGAATCGGTGGCATCCCTGGTTATGACATAGATGTTCTTTCTCCAAATATTCAATGTAATAATCAACATAATTTTCCAATTTATATTGATGTTGAGACATATATTCAATTAGTAAAGGGGCGTCAATTGAAATTTTTGTCCAGGGCGACATTCTGCGTAAATCCGGCACTGTGGCTTAATCATATTCATATTAATGTTAATTATTTTTTCTGCGCTTTGCAAAGTCATTGCAGGTTTAAATTTTAGGAGAATATTATAAAAGAGTGTAAAAGAATTTTTAGACAATATGGGTAAACCTTCAAAATAGAATACCGCGGTGGCTTTGAAATTAGAAATTCTCTGAAGTCATCTCTGACCTAATTTCCGGCAGTTAATGTGTATCTGAAGGAAGCTTAAGACATAAAAGGAGCTCAAAAGACTGACTTCAAGACACATTTCTGGAAATATGACGCGGAAAACAGAAGATTTTCACATTTTCTGGGTCGAGTTGTTGAGGGAAGCTCAAAGTCCCCCCTTAGTAAGGAAACTTCTTGCTTTCTCATCCAGCAACTCGGAAAATCGTTTCTACAATCCACCGTCTACGTCTCGTTATAAGGTAGGTCAAAGCTAAATAGTTTCTCGCTGGCTCTAAACGACTTCAGGTAATGAAGACACCTTTCATAAGTGGGAAGAAAAGAAATCAGTGAAACGTGAAACATACATCTGGATTGTTAGTGATACACCAACTTTACTTGTCAACATCTGACATAGAAATAGTTGAACTTTCAATATCAAAGAAATGGGAATTATATCTTTATTTAGAATGTATATGTTCTTCTCTTATTTATTTATATTTACCATAAAGAATACAAAATAATGCAAGATATTGTCTTCAGAAAACAAGAAACTGAATTAATTTTTAATTTAAATACCAAATAATAACGTTCCGCATGTCCCTTTTCTGAAATTCAATTTTACTTTGATAGGGCCTTTAATATTGATGAATGAATGTTGAAAGTCCGACTGTATCAAACAGTGACTCGCAAATCTGATACGTAATTCCCCTTTGAACTGAACTTTGTCTTCTCTCTTTGTGTATTATTCATCTAAGTAAGAAGGGATGAGTGAAAATTCTCGAAAAATAAAACTCCCGGCCCCTTCGGCAGCCGAAAATCGGCTAACATTATTGGGCCAATATCGGCATTTTAATCGGCCTTGTGTTGTGCCAGTACTGGCATTTTAAATTTGCCAAGATTTCTCCGAAGCTTGGCCCAAGAATGGCACTTTACTGGGCCGAAAGTTGGTATTACTCCGGAAAATCATGTCGGAAGTAGAAAAGCCAGACTTTGGCCCAGCAATGGCACTTTACTGGGCCGAAAGTTGGTATTACTCCGGCAAATCATGTCGGAAGTAGAAAAGCCAGAGTCTGGCCCAGCAATGGCACTTTACTGGGCCGAAATTCTGTATATTACTCCGGCAAATCATGTTGGAAGTAGAAAAGCCAGACTTTGGCCCAGCAATGGCACTTTATTGGGCCGAAAGTTGGTATATTACTCCGGCAAATCATGTTGGTGGTTAACAAGCCAGAGTTCGTCCCAGTAACGGACCATTAAAGGGCCGAAAGTCGGAAAAAATTTGTAATTAAGAAAGATATTAATTTTGCCAAAAATTTTTATTCTTTCAATATTAAAATAGCCTACTATATCAATAAATACTACGGTTTTACGTTTTATAAAAGTGAACATTAAAAGTATGAAAAATCTAGTATACATTATACATATTTTATTCATTGTTAACGCAAAAGCTTTTTTTAATGAAATTATTTTGAAATAATTTATTATTTGTGTATGGTTGAGTGTATCGTGGAAAAAATGTTGGGACACCAACTCATGAGTTAGGGTAATGGTTTAGGTTATTGACTTCCGTCCGATAGGTCGTGCGTTCGATTCCTCCCGTGTGTGCGAAATTTTATTTATTATATAAGCGTTAAAATTTACAAATAACAATTAGTTATAAGTATATCCATAATATATCTACGAATAAATCATGTTCTTAATTAATAACATTTATTTTTATTTTTTATTGTAATTTCTGATTTCGGGCCAATACTGGCAGCCAGTGTTGGGCCGACAATGGCAGCCAAGCCGCGGCTGCCAAGTGCAGACCGAAGTTATCATTCCGTCATTGGCGCGGTAATGGCAGCCGAGCTTCGGCAAAATTTTTGCCGACGCTGGGCCAATGCTGGGCCGTATATGATTTCGTACTTGAGGCATTATAAAATTGCCAACAATAAAAAATTCCCGACACTAGAAAATTTACGACACTGAAAAATTCCCGAAAAAATATTTGTTCGGGAATTTTCTGACGTCAGAAAGTTTACAATGTAAATTGAGAAGATTGATTTTTGAGGTCAGAACTTGAACCCACCATCCTTAAAAATTGTTGTTTACGATTTTTTAACTTGAAACACAAAAAGGAACAAATTTCATCTCTACCTAATAGAGAGAACTAAAGCACTAGACATCAGGAATTAAATTCGCCATTGAATCTAGATGCAGTGAAGAGAGCGAAACGCATGAAATCCATAAGTAAGATATAATACGATTGCGCTTGGGCGCTGTTCCTCTCGATTCAATTCCCCCGAGTTGGACGTCCGCAAAGCGGTTTATGAAATCTGAGCCGCTGCCATGCTGTGCAAAAGGTAAAACGACCCCTACAGTTGAAACTAGATGTGACTATAGGTATATTGTATATTTCGTATATTGTATATTTATTATATAATAAATTTCGCTAATTCTAGGCTAGAACGATGACCTTCCCCGTGTGGAAACATCGACTGGGGCCAGACTGGGTTCCAAAAAGTTTGCCCAAGTACCAACTAGGGCCCAACTGGGATCTCTAAGTGGGGCCCATTTTGGGTTGTAACACTCATACCAACTAAAACTCATATTAGGGGGGAAACTAGTTGGGTCCAAGTTGGGCAATATTTTTTCTACCCAGTTATTATTTGGGCTGAATGTGGGCTGACCAATTAACAATAAAATATTAGAATTGGTTAATCTTTATGTTAAGTATATTATAAAGAAAACTTATTTTTGCAAAAACAAGATTTATTGCTTTTTTTTAATCTTTACTAGAGATTCTTCGATCGTTTGCACGAAAATTCGATCGTTTTTAAATTTTCAGTGCAAATTGGTACTTTTTTGCCCACGTTTAGAACACTGAATTTTATATTGAAACTTCTAAGCTTTCTTCGAACGTAAGATTTCTCGAAGTCGAAATTACTCAATTGGATTTGAAATTAAATTTGAACGGATGCACATCTCTAATCTTTACATATGAACGGATCGATATATTTAACAAATGAACAAATTATGGATGAATTATTATTAAACATATTTAAAACATATGAACCAATCAATATCAAATCTTAAATTTAATTATTCTTAGTCGCTTCTAAGCTAGATAAAAACTTAAGTATAAACTAAACTTTATAGTTTTAATAATTGAGGAATATGAATTATTGAAAAAAGTGCAGTATTAATCCACACTTTGCATTTATTTAATTATATAATGAAAAAAATCGAATCTCTTTAATTTTTTTCATATTTGGGCTACCCAGTTGGGCGCTCATTGGCGCCCAATTATAGTATGCACGGAGAAAACTGGATATTAAACCGTAATATCTAGCTATTTTACTATGGGACGACTATCTAGATATTTAGATATAATACTCTCTCAATCTGAATTAGTAAGAAGTTACTAATAAAATAGTGCCGATTCGTTTACTAATTCACTTCAGTGAGCATTTTTACTATCAATTATTTAAAAACTACTAATTTGTAGTAAAAACTACTAATTCATTAAGTAAGGCTCACTAATTGATTTAGTTACCCTTACTAAATGAATTAATTGTTTTTTACTGTGAATTAGTAGTTTTTAATTAATTGATAGTAAAAATTCTTACTAAAGTGAATTAGTAAACGAATCGGCACTAATTCATTAGTAATTTCTTACTAATTCAGATTGAGAGAGTATCTTGATATCAAAACTTAATACATATCCAGATATTAAAATATTGGATGTTATAATATTTTGATTATATATTTTAAATATCTGGATATTTGGATATAATATCAAGATATTATATCCAAATATCTAGATAGTCGTCCCATAGTTAAATAGCTAGATATTTCGGTTTAATATCCAGTTTTCTCCGTGTGGACTAATCTGGGCACATTTTCACACGGGATCAATTTGAATGCACCATTTAAAAATTTAATAAGTATATATACAAGTATACACAATACCAGCTGTTGATTGTAAAAAATATGTTTATTTAAACTTCGCTTTCTTTCACTAATCTAAAATTCTTCAGCGATAATTGCCTTACCTCTTTAATTCAGTACTCCATCATAGTCAGGAAAACTTTAGTCCATTCGCTTCTCAAGATTAGTTACTCCGTATACATTCGATGACGTCGGAACCGAGAGAAATCTTTCGCAAAACTTCGCGCTTTAGTGAAATATGTTTCATTAAACTCAAACGTTGGTAAACTGTTTATGCAGTTTCAATTTGACTCTCAACTCTCCTTTTTCACTTTCAAACAAATTTTACGTCCTTCACTTCTGCGTATTAAAAACTTTATGCCAGTAATGAAATTTCCAATAGCTACACGTTTGTATTAATTATATCACAGTCCCACAAAAAAAAGTTATCTTAACTTTTGATGGGACAGGCTTATTTTTATGTATTTTTCGACGCTGAATCTGAATTTGCAATAAAATTATGGGGTTTCCTTGATCGTTTCCGAGATAAACGCAAAAAACATGGTTTTTTCATGGTTTTTTATGGTTTTTTGAAGTTTAGTAAAAAAACGGCCAACAAAATTGTTAATTTGGACCCAGATTCGAATTCTACGAATAAAAATACATTGGAAACCATGTTTCAATTTTTTTTTGCACCAAGACTTGAACTCATAAAGGCCCATAGCTTATATATAAATAAAACTTGGTATTGTGATCTGTTAATTGTTGTACATAATGTGCAAATTAATCCTTTGTTATCAAATTTTTCCAATTATGTTTTAACAATTTTGTTGGTTGTTTTTTACTAAACTTCAAAAAACCATAGAAAACCATGAAAAAACCATGTTTTTGGCGTTTATCTCGGAAATGACCCGGGAAACTCCCTAATTTTATTTCAAATTCAGTTTCAGTGTCGAAAAATACATAGAAATAGACCTGTTTCATGATAAGCATAAACAATTCCAATTAAAATTCGCAGTTATTCTTTACAATTATTTCATAAGCTATGAATTCAAATCTTCGAGCAAAAAAAAATTGAATCATAGTTTCTGACGTATTTTTATTCGTAGAATTCGAATCTGGGTCCAAATTAACAATTTTGTTGGCCATTTTTTACTAAACTTCAAAAAACCATAAAAAACAATGAAAAAACAATGTTTTTTGCGTTTATCTCGGAAACGATCCGGGAAACCCCCTAATTTTATTACAAATTCGCATTCAGCGTCGAAAAATACATAAAAATAAGCCTGTCCCATCAAAAGTTCAGATAACTTTTTTTTTGTGGGCCTGTGTTATTTTGCGGCTTTTTATGAAACTCTGAAAAGGTGAAAATGATGAGAATACAAAAATTGTGACTCGAATGTATCCTTCGTATCAATCTCAAGTAATTAATCATTAACATTAAATGAGAGGCTTCATTTTTAACAATGCCCATAACCGCGTCTTTGTCTTTGGCTTTTTATTTCATTCAATTTCAAAAGAAGCTTTGAAACAAGCTCTGACGGGAAAGTGAGAATCCTTTTTATTTCTCTGAACCTTTAGAGACGTCTATTTTTTCATGAAATAAAGGAAAATTCAGGAAATAATGATTTTTATATGAAAATGCAAAACCGATACGGCTTTTAAAGAGTTTTTACCATTTTTTTATTAAATAATTATTTTCAAGACTTTGTTGTAATCCCTTTGAAATTCAATGAAATCATTAAAATTCATTAGTATATGTTTATTTCAAAACAATCATATAGCTATAATTACGGATTTTGTTATTAATATCGTTATGTATTAATATGTTTAAATACCTGAGCAACTGTTACCCATTATAATCATTATTATACTTATATTACAGTTAGTATAACTGATATTGTTATTAAAATTATTATAAATATATGAGAGGAATGAATTTTGGCAAATGGAGCATTGGTTTTCAATATTCATTTGCTACCTACATTATCGGTCGCATGAGTACAATCAGCTTCAAACAATAAATTTATTGAAACTGAGTTGAACTAGATTACGGCAGCGTAATTAATGATGAGCACGAGACCACTTTACGCTTTAATTATTTTCATGTTGAACTTGTGTGAACATTGTAGTGATACTTCAAGGCCCGTCGATACATGTGTCCAATAAATTATGTGAAATGAACCAACCAGATGCTTTAATTCGAAACGATAAACACTAGTAAGTTTTCACAAAAAAGTTATTTAGGTTTTTATATTTTTCTGCATTATTTTACAATGATATTATCCATATAAAAAATGAAGCGGGAAGAGTATATTTGTAGAGCTAAGAATGGGTCGAGAAAAATGTTTGTGCTTATGCAGGAGAAGGAAATCCCATTTTTATAGACCTCATAAAACAAAAATAAATTTTAAAAGTTTTGCAAGTAATCTTGACTTTTTTTAGCCTCTGCAAATTTTCTCATCTTCAGAATTTACTTTCAAAAAACAAGATTTCAGCATTTAGAATATGACAAAACCTTGGTTTAATGAATCAGATTCTTGAAATTTTCGTTCATTAAGTCTTTTCAATTTTTTTAGTTTAATTATAGTAATTACTTATATTTTAACAGATTTTAAGAGACTGAAAGATTATAAAAACTTGCCAGGGGTTTCAAAGATTCTTGAGGAAATAATATAAAAATATCTTCATAAATTTTCTATGCAAGCAGCGAGAATAGATAAAAATAATTAAAAATAATATTAATAATTTGAATTAATAATTCATATGAATTAATAATATGAATTAATAATAATTAATTAATAATATGAATTAATAATTCATCTGCGAGAATAGATAAAAATAATTAAAAATAAATATAATAAAAATAATTCCTAGAAAGTGAACATGCAGACAATGAATCTGTTAAAGTTACAGATTCAGATCTGTTGAACATTTCTGCTATTTTAACAGATAAAATCTGTTAATCTTACAACTCTATCTATAAAATTTACAGAAATGCTTCTGTTAGAGTCATCTGCAAACATAGCAGAAAGAATCTGTTATATTTACAGATGAAAATCTGCTGATTTGGAACGATGAAAATTTGTAAATTTAACAAAAGAAATCTGTAAATTTATCTGTAGAATCTACAGATTTTTTCTGTAGAATTTACAGATTTTTCTGTAGATTCAACAGATTTTATCTGTAAATTCAAAAGATTTGGCTAACAACAATTTTCTGTAAAATCTACAGAAATAATCTGCTGTTCCTATTCCAGCAGATTAAATCTGTAAATTCTACAGATTTTTATGTAGATTCAACAGTTTTTCTTTCTGCGTGAAGAGTTGAACTTTAGTTCCGCTTCAAGGACGTGACGAATGGCTAAAATCATGCACAAATTTTAAAAAATATCGCATGTGCCATGGGAGAGAGGGACATTTTCTTCGGCTCGTGCAGAAGACATGCGCTCATAAAAAGGTTCCTCTTCTCCTCCTTGATGCATAATATACCTTGCACTTACATAATATACTAGCACTGATTATATTATTCTGCTATAATGCGCGCATATCCAAACCAATCATCAATTTGTTCCGCTCCGAAGAGCAAATGAAAATCACTCGTGAGAGTATAATTAATAACCGTAATTGTAAATTACCTAACGAAGTTTATCAGTTCGAAAAAACGATGGGAAAACAGATTACGCTGATCGTAATCGAGATGAGGCTGCGCTTAAGTGGTAAATTGACTATAATGAAATCACGGCTCAATACTGGACCAATCTTGGCAGTCAATTGTCGGCCAATGTTACTGAACCAATAACAGAGATTAAATCGGCCCATTGTTGTCCCAGTACTGGCACAATACATTGGCATTTCAAATTTGCCAAGTTTCTGCCGATGCTTGGCCCAGCAATGGCCTATCACCAGGCCGAAAGTCGGCATTACTCCGGCAAACCATATTGGAAGTAAAAATGCCAGAGTCTGGCCCAGTAACGGCCCATTAAAGGGCTAAAAGTCGAAATTACTCCAGCAGACCACATTAGAAGTCAAAAAGCCAGATTCCGGAACAACGATGGCACTTTACTGGGCCGAAAGTCGGCATTACTACGGCAAACCATATTGAAAGTAAAAATGCCAGATTCCGGCCCAATATTGGCACTTTATTGGGCCGAAAGTCGAAATTCCCGTGTAGAAATTTCCAAACCTGGCCCAAATCGGTGATGAAACGCCCAGCCCGATCGGGCCCCGATCCGGCCAGGTTTGGCCAGGTATGGGCCTGGTCGGGCCGTGTATTTCATCCCCTGTCTGAAATCCCCCGATCTGGACCCGATCAGAGCCAAATACCCCAATCTGGTCCCGATCGGGGCCACAGCAAAATTTCTACTCAGGTTACTACGTCAAACCACATTAGAAGTAGAAAAGTCAGAATCTGGCCCAGCGATGGCACTAATTTTAAATGACTTTAGAGAATTTCAAAGGATTTTCAAGGCAGTTTAAGAGATTTTAATGAACTTCGAGAGATTTTTTAATTTGTTAAACAATTTCAAAACATTTAGAATGATTTTAAAGGATATGAAGATGTTTTAAGTGCTTTTAATAAATTTCAAGAGTTTCTAAGATATTTAAATAAAATTAAAAGATTTTAAAGAATTTCGAGGCATTTTAAATGTTTCATTTGATTGAAAAATAGTTTTAAGGATTTTATAGAAACTTTAAACGACTCTAGAAAATTTTAAGTAATATTTGGAAATTTCAAAGTATTTTTAAGAGATTAAAAGAGTTTAAGGATTTTCAAGAGATTTCACAAAATTTTAAGTGTATTTAAGTGTACATATTAAATGTATTTAAATCTCTTAAAATTTATCACAATTTTCTGAAATCCCTTAAAATTCTTAGAAATCCTATGAAATTTCTTTAAGTTTTTTAAAATCCTTGAATTCTTTAAAAATTTTCTGGAAATTTCAAGATATACAGAAATCTTTTTGTCTCGTATAACAATCCCTGCAATTATCATAATTTCTGAAGACACACTGAGAAAAAAGTTTGGTTTGACCAACAAAAATTTTGTTGGCTCAACAAAATAATTTTGTTGTTATTTGTGCAACCAAACTGTTTTGTTGAGCCAACAAAATTTTTTTGTTGAGCTGTTTTGTTGGCTCAACAAAACTGTTTTGTTGGCCTAACAAAACTATTTTGTTGACTCAACAAAATTCGTTGATTAGCCTAAAAAAATAATTTTGTTGGTATACCATATATGTATATATATTATTCAGATGAAAAAATACTTTTTATATTCTCAAAACCCAAATTAAATATAAGAAAGAACCGATTTGTATGAGAAAGTCATTTATACTAATTCATAAGTAACATCGGAATGAATTAATGAATAAATTTTTCTTGCAAATCAGTTATTTCTTATGAATGATTCCGGGATTTGAAAATATATAATAAGTATTTTGATCTGATTTAAAAAGTAATTTTATCTGATTCAAAGGTATGAAATAAAAATTATAAAATATGTAGAATACAGATAAACATTTATTTTTAAAGCTCATGACATTGAGAACGTGGTGAGAGTACCTAAACATTTATTATATATATTAGTAATCCCAGTTTACAAACGACTCTCCTTCGAATTTATAGGTTAAAATTTTAAATTGCTTGACATATACTTATTTTTGAAGGTGTCGATTAGGCATTTTAAGCCCCAGTCTTGTAGAATTTTTCTCACTTCTTTATCTGCCATTATTTTTATTTCAATAATTACAATTCAAAGAACGAAACACATCGAAAGAAAAACACCAAAGCGCACAGAACAGCGTCATCCGCAGTCATCCGCCATATTAAGCATATGAACGAGTTCGCGTTTCTGATACGCATGCGTGGTCTCGTATCTAATTGGACTAACCAAATAGTTTTGTTGGCTCAACAAAACTTTGTTTAGGTCAACAAAAACAGACTCAACAAACAAATTTTGTGTTACCAACAGAATATTTTGTTGGCCCAACAAAATAATTTTGTGTTAACAACCAAAATTTTGCTAAGGCAACAAAAACTGTTCAACAAAACGTTTTTGTTGTAATAACTAAATCTTTTTTCTCAGTGCATAGAAGAGTCAATGTGGTTGGTACAATAGATTTTCAATTTGAGGAAGGCAGATAGAATTTTTATTTAAGACTGAAATGCAAATTTAGATATTTTTTAAATATGTATCTTATTCTTGTTTTGAAAAATATTTTAACTTTGTGTCTTATTGTTGTGAAACATTAAATTTCTTTATTTCTTTAAGAAACATTAAATAATTTATTATTTATAATTAAAATTTATTTTTTTGACTAAATAGTATTTTAAATTATTTAATTAAAAGTGTTTTATGAAATAGAATTTTGCTAGTCCTATAATATCAATCATTACTACAATATACTTTTCATCAATACTTTTACTTTCTGTAAAAGTGAAGATTAAAAATAGGTACATATTTTATTTATTGTTACCTCAAATGTGTTTTTTGATTAAATTATCTCGAAACAATTTAATCTTTTTCTGTGAATGATTCCCCTCCGCGTTGCGTGCGAAATTTTATTTGTTATATAAGCGTTAAAACTTACAAATATCAATTAATCATAAGTATATTCATAATATATCCACGTATAATAATATATCCATAATAATATATTATAATATATCCATTATATATTATATTATAATATATCCATTATATATCCATTATAATATATTATATATATAATAATATATATTATTATATATATATATAATAATATATTCATAATATATCCACGTATATAATATATCCACATGATCTTAATTCATAACATTTATTTTTGTTTTTTTATTGTAACTTCTAAGCGTAATGGGCCAGTGACGGGCCAGTGCAGTGGCTGGCAAGTGAAGGCGGCCAAGAAACGGCCAAGTGTTGGCCGCCAAGTAAAGCCCTTAGATATTATTTCGGCAATGGACCAGCATTGGCGACCAAGTCCGGGCAACATCTTTGCCAGTACTGGGCCAACGTTGGGTCGTTTATGCTTTCGTACTTGGGAAGTTCATAATATTGCACAGAACCCGTCATTGTTGTGGGATAACAATCTTATCCGTATTATCAAATATTCCGATAAAGCAACAATTTGGTTGGTGCAGTTTGATCTCGGTTTAACCTCGACGTTATGAGATATGCAACGCGGTACCCGTGTGGCAATCGCCTAATTTCTTCCTGGCTCCATTCTTGGGCCAAGCCAGGGGCCTCTAGCCTGGTCCTAGCTTGTAATTTGTAATGGCGCGAGGTACAGCCCAGCCCGACTAAAGTTCCTAAAAATTCTGGCAGATGGCGTTGAAGTATTCTGTTTTCATTTTGCGATCTGGCAAGCCAGGCCCTAGCCAGATTCTCCGTTTCATGGGGTGTTTGGGCCCAATTTTGCCACGCTTGGGGCTAGCTTAGGCCATAAAACAATTTCCACACGGGTAGTGATGGGCGATTTAAGAAAAACAATCGATACTTCTGTATCGATACTTTTAGTAGTGGGGGTAAATCACTAGTGACCGGAACCTGAACTCTCTCGCGAGCAGCTTCCGAATTCCACAAATCGACAGCTGAAAGCGAATTTGGAATTGCACTTCTACTGCAGTTTCTGGCAATTGGTTATCATACTAATTGAGCACGACTATAAAGTCCGACTCGAATGGCGTTAATGAGAATTACGTACACACGGACCACCGGTTAGCGATCACGCGAAATGATTCACTGTTCTGGATCTATATGTAGAATTCCTTCTCTTTGATTCTGATATCCCCTATCAGCCATTCCCATGCGTATGGTTTCTGTACCACTGAATTTCGGGGTGGAGTATTCCTCTGCTTAATTAGCACCTAGTCGGTAGGTACTTCATAGTAATTCACTAGAGAATTATTATTATTGATTTTGTCCCTCGAGTCAGTCCTTAGCTTGATTAACGAGTCCCAGAAGAGGTCAACAAGCGTCCCTGAGCCTAAATATCATGCGCTCTATAATAACAAGATCGAACACGCTCTCCGCGCGCGCATTTGTATTTTTATATTATAGTTTATGATATTTTATTTCTTCTTTCTTAACAGATGTAATTAAGATTTTTTAAAAACTTAACTTTTAAAAAAATAATATATATTTGTAAAAAGCTTTTCCTTATATTTTATAAACTAAATAATTACTATATCTGTTCTGAGTTATAAATAATACATTCTCTCTGATGAGAATGTAAAAATAGTAATTTTTAGTAGATTGTATTGATGTTTGATTATGGTTTTTTTAAGTAATATCTTCCGCTCACTTTACCATGTGAATAGATTTAAAATATCTCAGGTCAAATGTAATGACCAATTACTCACCAATAAGGGTAAGAAACTTTAATTGACCACTTTTTTTAATTTACAAATTATATGTACGCATATTTGTAGTACTCAAAAGGACGAACAATTTATCGTTATGACTTTTTTTTGATAAAAAAAAAAATTGTTAAAATAACATTTCGAAAATTCACAAAAAAAAACGAACGAAAATTAAAATTTGAAGCCAAACAACGCACAATATGAACAAAATCAAGAGATTAAAAATGTTGCTTTTTGAACACCCCACAAGATTGTCATAGTAATTTTTTAAATTTTCTTGAAAAATCGAAAATTCAAATGTTGACCTAAATAACGCAATACAGGTAAAATGATAATAAACATATTAATTGATCTTAAGATCTACAAATTCTTTCTTGGCCATTTTTTGACAGGGTAAGTAGTTTTCGTTTTAATCGTAAAAATTTGTTAAAAATTTAAAAAAATTCAATTATTCACGGTGAACGGTATGTTTATCTGGTCTTAAATTTTTTAAAAATTAGAAAAATTAAAAAAAAATTTTTTTGTAAGGTAGGGATATAGGATAATAAATTTCTCTTTTCTTCTGAAATAAAAAAAAATTGTAATTTACACATGAAGAATAAATAACACCGAGCGAAGCGCAACGATCAAATATTCCGGAGTGCAAAGCGCAATTTAGTTATAATTTTAATTATAATTAGTAATAATGTTAGTTATAATTAGTTATAATGTTCGTTATAATTCGTGATGTAAAGTGTGGTTTAGATAGGAATCTCCATTATGAGTACTGACGCGGCAGTAGTTCAAGAAAGTAAGTCAGCCGACAGTAGTAGTTTCTAGTGTTTGTCAGACCCTGTGGATACTGAACAGTGTATAGGTCTTCCTAACGAAGTTTTAGGTTCGTTGGAATCCAGTTGTATAACTAGTCGTTTGTTGTAGTTATACTATATGTTAATTTAATTCGAAGCTAGTAGCAAGTTATTTACAAATAAAACAACATTCTTAGTAGACTAAAATATAAATATCAAGACGGAAGCATAAAGAAGAATACACATTTTACTTTTACTTTTTACTTCTCTACAAATTACCAAAGAATATAGAGTAACCCGTATGGAAACATCGACTGGGGCCAGACTGGGTTCCAAAAAGTTTGCCCAAGTACCAACTGAGGCCCAACTGGGATCTCTAGGTGGGGCCCATTTTGGGTTGTAACACTCATACCAACTAAAACCCATATTAAGGGAAACTAGTTGGGCCCAAGTTGGGCAATATTTTTTCTACCCAGTTATTATTTGGGCTGAATGTGAACTGACCAATTAACAATAAAATATGAAAATTGGTTAATCTTTATGTTAAGTATATTATGAAGAAAACTTGTTTTTGCACAAACAAGATTTATTGTTTTTTTTTAATCTTTACATATGAACGGATTGATATATTTAACAAATGAACAAATTATGGATTAATTATAATTAAACATATTTAAAACATGAACCAATCGATATCAAATCTTAAATTTAATTATTCTTTGTCGCTTCTAACCTAGATAAAAACTTAAGTATAAATTAAACAGTTTATTATTAAAACTTTAGTTTTAATAATTCAGGAATACCTATGAATTATTGAAAAAATTCAGTATTAATCACACTTTGCATTTATTTAATTATATAATGAAAACAATCGAATCTCTTTAATTTTTTTCATATTTGAGCTACCCAGTTGGGCGCACATTGACGCCCAATTATAGTATGGGCTAATCTCGGCACATTTCCACACGGGAAAACAAATAAAATGCAGAAATTGCAGCTCATAGAAAGCACATGAAAAAGCAGACGTTGAACTACAAAAAATGTTTACTCGCTAACATTTCTTGGCTTCGCTTGCAGTTGTTCAATTCACGTGATTCCCGCACTCGATACGCTTCGCCTTTTAGTGCATAAAATATACAAAATATATCTAAAATTCCACTGGAAAAATATTATAAATTTTAATATTTTGAAGTTTTCGCCAATGACCCAATGTTACAATTTCTGAAAAATATAGTAAACAGTGAATTACATATAGTTATGCTTATGTTATTAGTTAGTTATATTACGTACTGAGAATGTGGGTTCGGCTTTTCCACAATAAATTCAAGTCTTGATTTCCTGTGACAGTAGAGAAAAATGATCAATCTTAATATTTCTTACCTTTGCTCAGTCTAATGCATCATCAGTTTCTTCTTTAGAATACGTCCAGAAAAGACTTTCCAGAAGCCATAAAGAATTTTCAGATATTTTCTAGAAGTATATAAAGTTTCACATTTCAAGTAATTTCCAAGAATTTTTTTCCTTAAACAAAGCAATCTACCTCGGTTACTGCGAAGGTAAATGTTATCAAAACTAAACTTGGTCTTATGGTAATTATCGCATCCCCTTATAAGAAACCCTTCAAACTCAGATCCAAACCAAAGGATTCCGATTTCTAACTTTGCCAGCTCTATGACATTGATATGGAAGTTCCAATTTAATTTAGTAATGTGAAATGTAACTGAAGCTGTACAATCGTACGTTTGTCGAAATAAGCTAAGTGAACAACGTATCAACGTCGAAACTTCGAACAAATGTCGGTTACGGACGTTATTAATATTATTACCATTGTTAAAGATTCCGAGTGTTTGTGCGGTTACATACATTTATCGCGTATTTAAAGCAACACACTGGAAATGCGTCCAGTTATTTGAATATATGTGTAGATTATCCCATGAAATCGAACACAATAGCAATATCGTGCGACTGAAGTGAAGGGATAGGATGATGGAGGATGCGAGGGATGGGGTGAAGTGGTAAAACGAACTACGAAAGCCATGTAAAGCAAAGCATCCGTTGCATTCAGAAATGTGGAATACCAGTATGAAACGTGATCGATGCTTCAGTCAACGTTAAATAGAGGATGTTTCGTGCTGACCGTGTTTTCCGATGTATTAAGTGTAGTGCGTGATACAACATGAGTGAGGCGGAAAAACTTCTGCGTTTCAAGCTTCGCATTTTGACCTATTTTAAATAAAAGGGGATTGTCCTGATAAGTGCAAATTAAATTTGCAGACAAACTCTAATAGTTATACTCTAAAGTCGACTGCAATTCAAGCATCGTGAATTTATAACAACAAGAACGAACCATGGCCGGATTAAGGGCCATAAATAATTAATTAAGGGTGTGACGTTGCAAAATTTTGCAAGTCACAAACTTAACTTTCTATAGATTTAAATTCATTTA